>JAAAKE020137125.1:0-32984 GCA_010014785.2 Anisolabis maritima
CCCCTATATTTATCTATTGTGAAAGTACTATTCAGGTAGTTTTTTTCAACGGCCTGTCTTTTAGTTATGTGAAAGTAATTTATTGTTGGTGTTTGAGTCCATATGGGTTTATTATTATCTTGAAAATTATAATTACAATTGAGGGAAAACACAGTCTGGCTATGAGAGGAGGAAGAAAGACGGGAATAGAAGAATGCCAATCCTATTTCGGGTAACTTTAACTCTAAACTGAATTGATTCCACAGGTTGTATAACCATTTAATTATTAATTATAAGCAGTTTTCTAAGTAAATGGAGAAAAAAAAGCAAATAAGTTACTTATTGATCGTTTGGTGAGAGCAATCATGCAACTAGTTGATTGTATAGATGAAAATATTCCGTATCTTTCTATTTAGACTTATTTGCTAGTATTATTTTTCAGAATGTCTCCCACCGACTTGGGAACTGTTATTACCAACTTATTGGTTATATCTTATGCAACCAGTTGTATCAATTCAGTTCAGAGATCTAATACTGATATTTTCCTAGAGCATTATTTCTCAACTTTTTTTTTTCGTTTGGCTCCCCCACTAAGGCGAAGGAGGGATATCAAAACAATAATCGACATCTTGCTGTTACTCTTATAATCATGTAATTATTTTTGAAGACTCGGCTCAGAAATGTTTTATATTTGGATCCCATATTCATTGTTCTCCCTTTGCTTTTTATTTTTTTTTTTTTTTTGAACACTCCTCACCCAAGGTTGAGAAACACCAGCCAGACAAGAACAAATCTTATGATTTCGAAAATAAAGAACTAATATTATTTGTCAAAATAATTATTAAAAAAAAAAAATTAAATATTTAATTTTTTATATTAACAAATATCTTTAAATATTAACAAAATATCTTCTTATTTTTTTTTGTCTTCGTCCCTACTTAGGAGGGGGCAATCCTTCAGCAGAGAAATATTACCCTAAGTGTCTTGTTATTTCTTACAAAAATTTTAAAAATTAAATAGCTTGCACAAATTCGCATGATTATTTATTTTAATTCCTTTGGCTTTGAACTGGATTCTCTTTTAATCCGGATTTATTTATAATAAAATTAAAAACTTTACTCTCCTAAAAAAATCATTAAAAAAAAATTAATTATTCACAATTTATGCATATATTATTTCTTTATTAATATTTGACTTTGTTTCTGTATAATAAAAATATTACTCTTCCCTAAGAGAAACAATATTCTATATATACTATATATAGAAAAGTTAATATTTATTTACTTGATGTGTTATTTAATAATTTAAACAATGCTTTTTTTTTTTCATAAAGATTGGAAATTAATTCAATAGGGAACGTAAGTTTAGATTTTTTCAAATAAAAACCTTATATTCATTAAATTGGCTTTAAATTGAAGAGGCCGGTCCCAAAAAATCACTTGCCTGTAGGTAAGAGAAAGTTGTGTGATGTGCGTTTTTCACACCAGATTTTTCTTTAATGTTAATTGACAATGACATATTATATTTGGCCTTTTTTTTTTTTATTTATTTCTTCAATTGAAAATTAATTTCTTCATCAATCTATTAAATTCGCACGTTTTCTTCTCTGACTTTAAAGAATGGATGACGCAAATCTTTCCCTTTAAAAATAGATAGATAGATAATCAATAATATTTTCACTTTTCATCTCAGATATTCGTCTTATAAATATAGTGAAGCAACATTCAAAGTATTATAAATATTATTTAAGATTTAGGGGAGACCACCTGGAGTAGAAAGAGAAGATCGTTTTGTTTTTTGTCTCTTTTGACTCTCTTCTCAAAGCGGATGTTTATCAACAGTTCTTTTCTCTTCTTTGACAGAAAATTAGTTATTCTTGTTTCTTAAAACTTAACAAGAAACACAGGTGTAGCTACTCTGGGCTCTGGCTATCTTTGGCCACGTATAAAGGAAAATTATAGTCCCGGTTCACAATTAAATTTAAAAAATGCGATTAATGCCATATAGCTTATATTTCAATAGAGATTTGTTTTTGTAGGCCACTGATCTATTATGGTCATTGGTGTACAAAATATAAATTCTACTTGTTCTTTTAAAATACGACCGAGCTTTAAGTGAATTTTTTCTGGCTATATTATGAATTCGTTCATTTCGTCTGATAGACTTGGAAAAGCCTCCCGGGATGAGATGTACTAAAAACATCTTCTATCCTTCTATTTATGTTTACGTCCACTGAGAAGTATCACTTCAATTCTTTCATATTTCAAAAAAACCATCTGTAAATATGTAAAGGAAAAAAT
The DNA here is from genome assembly GCA_010014785.2 of Anisolabis maritima. NCBI lineage: Eukaryota > Metazoa > Arthropoda > Insecta > Dermaptera > Anisolabididae > Anisolabis > Anisolabis maritima. The sequence goes on from JAAAKE020137125.1 coordinate 2,280, forward strand.
ATATTTGCCTATGGGTCCAGACTTTAGGGACTCCCTGTATAATTAGATGCGAATTGGATTTTGAAATATGAAATGATTTTAATAGCCATTCAAGAGAGGGAGTGTAGTTGAGAATTTTAATGCGTAAAGCATTGATTACTATCAATAGATACACACTGGCGCGAATAGAAAACTTGCATGTCAATAAGGGTTTGTATATTCATTTTGTCAATAAATACACAGACACCAGTAAAAACATGCATATATAGAGGTTTTTTGGCCACTCTTCCTTGGTTCAGAGGTAGACTTACCAAAGACGAATAGTTCGCTTCCCGACCAGAGCGACAAAATTTTATAACATACTGGCTACCAATTAATATAAAGAAACAAGGACGGATGCCGAAAAAGACTTAAAAAGAAGTTTATTACTGTCGCCAGTGTATTTACACTCCGCTTTATTTATTTAAATTAATTGGTAGACAATATAATTTAAATATATTTTATCAATTAGGACGGGAAGCGAACCCTTGACAACGAAAATCTGTTTTTTTAGCCCAAATATTAGTTATTTCGAACGATATTCATAACTAATCCATTCGTCTCCTAAATAATAGGTTTATGAGATATACGGACCTAAAATTTCTGACAATTCACTATAAACTCCAAGTTGGCAAATTCTTTTAAAATTATTCCAAATAGCTTTTCGTCACTTTTTTTCAGGCGTGTTTGGTGGAATGCCGGTCTCGGCTAAAATGAAATTGAAGAATTTGATTTGACTTTTGCGTCACATTCTGCATTCCATCCAGCACCTGAAAAAAAGTCTCGATTAGAAAAATTAGTTATATATTCTTATTCCAACATTTATAGTTAAAATGGACTTAGCATTGACTTAAAATTGAAATTAAAAAAAAAATATTTTATCTTAAATAAGCTCTTGAAGAAGTAACAAGGATTTTGCTTCATGAAAGCCATTGGTTCGCTTCCCAGCACGAGCGATAAAATTTATTTCAATTATTTTGGCTACTAATTAAATTAATAACGATATCTTAATATTTACATTAATAATAATGGCTGTCGAATAGATACAAAAATTTGGTCTTAAATTTTCATTAAAAAAATCCCGACATATTCTGAATTATAAAATACTTTTTATGCGCAAAGGTGAAACTTTTAAATTATAAAATTAGCCGAACGAACGTACATACGCATGTTTTAATCATAAAATCAAAATGTAATTCAATTAAAACTAAAACTCGGAGAGGAGTAAATTCAAGCATACTTTCCAAACTAGATGCGTTTATCTAATTTTAAATATAAACTCATATATTTATATCTAAATAATTTAATTAGTTAAGTCAAGTAAATTTTTTTAAATTATTAAATTATATAATAAAAGTGTCAGATTGAGAAAGGCGCTTACCAGTATTTGCTAAAGCGGGAGTTCCCCAACTTTTCAAGTTCACGGCGCCCTGGAATATTTTATGTTGTCCCCAGGTTTTTAGAAATTTTCAAAGCCGATAACAAGTATAATCCTATTTTACTATTGATTTAAAATTCAAAAAAAATTTAGGCCAACATTTTCTCTTAAAATTAAAAGTAATTAATTTTTGTTAAAAAATTCAAAAACAAAAAATTTATTAGTTTTTTCGAGGCCCTTGAAAGCCAGTTATAATGCGTGAAAGTTTCCAGCCGCTGATATCGCAACCCCCACTCAGTGAAATAAATTCTTTCACCCTTTGGCTAATTTAATTTCCGATGCAAATTAGATCTGAAACGCGACGTTACCTATTAAGGCTTCTTAATTTATAAGATATGTCAAAAAAACGTTTAATTATTTAACAATTTATACTTCAAACATTTCATATAACCTTCATTTTATATATAATAAAACTGTAACATGTTTATTTTCATTTTCTTTAGGGGTTTGGGGAGCCATACTAATTAACAAAAGACCTCCATCGAGAAGCTAAAAAGAAAATTTTTATTAATAAATTAATAATGTCACTTAATCAAGTATATACGTATTAGAATTATCTAAAATTATAACGAGGACATGGGATCATTTCGAGCGGAGAAAATTATAAAGGAACAAATTATCTATTGGCGAATAAGCGAGGGAGAAGAAAAAATGGCAAGTCATTTGACCCTTTGAAATGACAAAGCGATCTACTCCATCTTGGATTTACCTAGAGAAGAGTATAAATCTATTAAAGAAAATTCTCAAAATTAATGAAAGTAGTTTTTTAATTTTTCATTCAATTTAAATCAAATTTGAGATTTAACTCTTATGTTTGATATGACAGGGGTGACCAAGGCGCAGGCCGCACTCGACCGCGAAGCTTTATGTGAAGGATCACACATTATCGTGATAAATTCAGAGCTAATTTGAAACGAAAGCAGAATAACTAGGGAATTGAATAACTAAACTTGTTTTGTTGTAAATTTTGACAAACTTGCCGAAAGTATGCAATATCAAAATAAAAAAATCTATTTTTTCTTTTTTGTAAAATTTGCATCTAATTTATTTTAATACAATTCTAAAACAATAAATGTCTTTTTCCCTTTTTTTTTCCTGAATTTTTTTTTAAATTCAGGACTAGTTCTAGAAAAAAATTATAGATAATTTAATAGTACTGATAATATATTCGTTACTTGGTGTATAACGTCATCTGTTCGTAAGTGCAATATCTTCTAAAAACGTCACCAATATTTGTTAGTGTCTAAAAAGTCCTTATAAAAAACCAATTCCCAAGTTTGGCTTCCTCAGATATAAATGAATAAAAAAGGAAAATGACCTTAGATTTCAGATATATTTATAAAATGTTTGATTTTATTTTGTCTTTTTAGATTCCTTAATTATATTAATGAATGGATAGCCAGAAATTTATTTATTTATCGCTCAGGAAGCGAACCACTGACCTTTGCTACCTGAGGCAAGACCCTCTACACCGAGGTATGGTGTGTCTATTCACAATTTAAAATCACCTCTTATAATAAAACTCCAAATTTCTGATTTATGGACTTAATCGTTTGGCCTCTGAATGGATTATATACCGTAAATCTCTTTTCTTTATCTTTTTCTACATCATCAAATTAAATTCTATTTTCTAACTGAATTATTTTATTTTATCTATTTATTTATTTTTTCAAAATTGGGAAACTTTAATGGTTATTGAAATAAATGAAAATATTTTTTTTTTCTCGTAAAGTTAGACAATTAAATTTAAGTTAAAGGAGATAGATATTTCTTTTTTTTTTTTTTTTTTTTTTTTTTTTTTCAATAATCTCAGCTATTTATTTTGCTACTTTTATCTTTGCCGAACAAAATGGAAGTCGATGAAGTTGAGTGGCTGTGTATACAATTGGACAGAGATAAAGAAGTCTCAGCTAGGATATTTTTCAGAGGAACAGCACTTGATTCACCTCGAAACGTTTTGGGCTAATTTTACATTTTCCATCTTCAATCTATTGTGAATATTACTTTACAAAAAATATTTTGTCTGAATCTTTGAACATCATTTAATAAATATGATTTTAAGTTTTAGAGTGATTTTTACTTTCCCAAACTATTGATATTATATATAATAGAGGATAATATTGTTATGACCATGAAGAATTTAACTCCCCCAATTTAAAAAAAATATATTTTCGTTTAAGGTCTAAAGGAACTCAAAAATGGAAAAAAAAAGTCCTGCGTTGTGAGTTTGTGTAAATGTTTAGCTCTTTTTTATTTTGGCTTATATCTCTGGAAAAGGGTGAAACTTAACTTATAATTTCTATGAGAATATAAGAAGGAATTAAGATTTGAACCAGGGGACGGTAAAATATTAATCGCGTACCAGTGGGCCAAATCTTTTGAAAGGTGATAATAATTAAGAACTTTTTTGACTAAGAGCATCTGCCTAGCCAAGTGATGTTTTGCCATACCAAATTTTTTGTGTTAACCTAATATTTTTTTTTCTTTACGGTAGAATATCCAAGAGTTAGATAGTGGTACCACCAATTTTTCCATTCCAAAATGGAAGGGAACCTAATTTTTTTTAGACCTTATAAAGGAAATTTCATTTCTCAAAGAATTCCGACCTAAAAATGAAGTCATATTATTTGGATTATTTTATTCATTGCTCTTAGATTCTTTTTTTTACGACCCAAATTAATTGAACTCACAAAGATAATGGGATAATTTATAATAGGCAAACTAATCTTATCACACCTGTATCTAAAAATATTTTTTCTCAAGCGATATTATTTATTTATTCATTAAAAAGAAAAGGAAAAAAGATTTTAGATAGAGCAAGTGGCCCAGTGTTGGGGCTATTTAAAAGTTAAAAAGCGAATTAACATATCATCTCGTTTCTTGGTCATTCAATTCCTTTAACTAACAAGAATATAAAACCAAATTCGCCCAATGACCAGATGATAAAATCAAATCATAAATAATTTGTTTTATTGTACCTGCCCTGACTGACCCACTTGCTTTATTTATTTCATTTGCTCTACTTGTTAAGTTAGTTCACTGACACTTGCAGATGCTAAATATTTAAATATTTCTTATTTATTCGTCACTATTATTATTTAAAAAAAACTCATCGTTCACATGCTAGCAAAATTTATAAATAGACTTATAATCAGAGGATATGAAACATTTTAAAGAAAATCAGGTGCCATTATTTATGTATTAATTTTTCAAACAATTCATTGCATTGTAGATACTACAAAATTTTCACAAAGTTTTAAATAGACATATAGACTTAAATGGCAGCTCAAAGACAATTTAAAAAAATTTTTAACTCTTTTTCGGCGTTCCAATTGGAATTCATGAATCTTAAAACTGTTGAAAAAAAAATGATACTTTTTTGGGCATCTGAGGCCATTTGGACTCCGTTCTTATTTTTTATATCAATTGGAAAATGATACTTTAAAAGGAAAGAAAGAAATTTTGGTCTTTAAAGAGAATTTGATTCACAAGTGAATTCATTGAAACTGTATCTTAGTATTTATTTATTCCATATATTCAGGGACCCACCTTTTTCAAAAACTTTCTAAAAATTAACCTTCCCAAGATTAAATAAAAGCCAGCTATATATAAAGAAAGTCAATATCGGCTTTCGTTTCTTTATACTTGTATTTATATACAGTTTTTTTAATATATAAAAATAATAACAATTTTATCGACCCTCTCCAACCAACACCTGTTAAATGATCAAAGAAAGTTTATTTTAATAAGCTTATTGAGGGAGAAAATAAATAAAGTGAAAAAGAAAATATTTATTTTATTGATGGTAATAAAATTTTACTTGATTCTAATAGAAATAAATAAACTTGATATTTTAATGTCATTCGCGAGTGAGCAGTCATCATTGAAAATGTCATTAAATGTTCCTTTAAAAATATAAGGAGTAAAAAAAAAATATTTATTTTTTACTTTTCTTTAGCACACCAAAGGTTGTCTATAGGAAAACGTAGAAATTTAGGCGTTCGGGACCAAATAAATTAATAATAACTCAATATCGAGTTAAAAACTTAATTTAAATGAAATTTTATATATAGTGTTATTCTTAGCAAAAATTGCTGACAGACTCTACAAATGTATTTCCGTAGAAAATATACACAATGTTTATTGCCAGCCGGCTCTGAAGATAGCCTAGACCTGAAGCCGAATTGTCAGATGCGAAGGCTTTTTTTTTAAATCTTTCGGCATCGGAGGACATTTAGACCCTGTCCTTATTTATTTAAATTAATTGGTAGCCAATATAAAATAAATAAATTTTCATCTACTTCTTAACGAATAATCTAGATAAAATTATTAATTGATTTATATCAACATCTTGAATTGGCCAGGATTTTTATTTAAAGGGAATCCCAATAAGAAAAGAATTCATATATGACATATGCCACTTCACAAAAATTAAAAATAATAATAATGATAATTAAATAAAATAAATTAAGTCTCTTACTTGAATTTTATTAAATGTTATCTATAGGAAAACGTTTTAAAGCATTTTAATGTTTCTTTATTTAATATATGGAGAGAGAGAGAGAGTGAAGCAAATTAGTTACATATAGAAATCAATTGAATCATATTACGTAATTGATTGAAATTGAAATGTAAAATGGTATGTAGAATTTCTCCCAATATCAATATATCTCTTAATTAATAGAATGTTTAGTTAAAGTCTAAATTAATTATAACCATGCCCTGGTCCAGTGGTCGAAAGATTAAAAGGTGTTGACAATGTTCACATTTAAATAAAGCTCAGAAGTTGCTTATTCTAGAAGGAAAATAGCGTTAATGTCTATACTTTCATTACCTATATCTCCTTTTATTTAAATAAAATCATTTTGGCCCACCTACCGGGTTCATTTATTCGAGGTGTTTCCGTGCACGGAGACACACACATTAAACCCAATCGACCTCTAGCCATAGCCATCTATCAACACCGCGTGAAGTTACTTTATTTATCTCTAGCTCCTCCCCCTGTATTAATTCCTATTTCTCTTATATCTAATTCCACCAGGAGTACATTATCGGGATGGGTAAGAGAAAGTTGTGTGATGTGCGTTTTCCCTCCATATTTTTTTATCTCTTCCCCTTCCCTCTCTTTCTCCCTCTCTATATCCCATTTCTCCATCTGATTAATTAGCCAATTAAAAGAGTGCAAATTTTGGCGCCAGAATTCGGCCGCTTTGGAGGAAAGGACGTCCAGAACAGTTAGGGGACAACCCTTGAACATTTAATAGTGAATTCACGTCGCTTCTCATAAATAGTCCTTTTCATTTAAAAGGCAGCCATCGTGGTAGCCGGTCACCTCTCTCTCACTCCACAAGTTCTCAACCCTTGTACTTAGGTACAATTCTATATTACTAATTATGCAATTATTATTCTTTTGACTCATTTAATCTTTATAATTCACATTATAATTTAAAAATTCCTCCTCATCATATCATCGATTTCGAATTATTGCATGTCATTATTCTATCGTTTTGTTTTTTGCTCTCTCGTTTAAATAGAAATTTCTTTTCTGTAAATTTTACCTTACTCATATTTTTAGAGACAATTTCGTGTACCATTAAAATTTTTTTAACTTTTTACAGTGTCGCTAGGACATTATGATCTTAATTAATAACCTCTCTCATCATAGGTGATATAATACAAAACTAAAGAATAATAGTCAAGAAATTAATATTTCACTTGAATTAGAAAGGCATTTTTCAAAATATTCTATATCTTATATATAGGCCTAGGCTTACATACATGTTCTGACTTGATCATGGACTATATATTAATGTTTATATTTAAATAGAAGGCTAGAATGTTATTATTGGAACTGGAATTGAAGTTTAGCAGCCTACAGCAGTGAAAGGTCGACAAAAAAAATCTTGTGTTACACAGATCTCATTACTTTCTCTTGCAAAAGGATATAAGAGAAAGTTGTGCGCCACACCGGTTTTTTGATATTAATATTATTTTTTTGTATAGTGTAAACCTAATGCAAATTCTTTGTTGACGTTAATGGTCCACGACTGTTTATTTTTAAAAAATTAAACTTTAGTTCGCCCATTTACCTTTTATGAAATGATTCTTTACTCAGTCTTTTTTTCTCTTTCTCTTCCTTATCGATCCTCCTCTCCTCTTCTATTCACTTATTAAATAAACTTGTTGCATTTCGTCTTCATGTGACATGAGCACGCCATTGAGCAAACACTATTTGCTTTACTTGCCATACGTAATATATATCCTTTTAGCAGGTAGAAGTTTATGACAAACGAGCGAAAAAAATAGATAAATAAATATCTATTCTCTCTATCTAGGCTGCTTGTCATCTAAATAAATATATACATATTATTAAAATATATATACTTTCTCTGAATTTATTTCTCTTTGATGACATTATAATAGGCCTATTATTCACTACTTTATTATGTCAATACAAATTAAATTAAATAATTAATTTTGCTTTTTATAGTTCCGCAATTAAAATCAATATTTATTTTTTTATCAGGTATGGTATCAGATAGCTGAAAACTTTTCCTCGAATTTTTAAAAATTAAAATATTGTAAAAAAAAAGAGTAAAACTATTTCTTTTATTAAAAACATTCTTTCTTGTCCGAAATTGCAATTTTATTTTTTTATACATTTGGACAAATTTTGACCCCTTTCCGATTGCTTCGCACACACTGGTTTAACTTATTTATTTAAACACTTCAATGATTAAATGCGGAAATTGTCTGGATTATCTCAGTTTATAATAATAATTAGTTATCAACCCAGCACAAATTGTTTAGCTAGAGCCCAATTTCCTTGGGCTTGAATAAATAAATATGATTAAAAAGGAAAAATATTAAAATATTAAATTTTTGTCCCATTTAATTAGGATTTATTAATTAAATATATTTATTAAACAACAACAATAAAAAATAGAAAGTAAAGTAATGGGATAAAGCAAATAAACTTATTGAAAGCAAACAAATTTATTTTTTTGGTCGACTACTGGAACATTTTAATGAGTTGATCACTCTGGAATTAGTTATAAACAGTTTGGGACTAGTTGTTGATTGTGATAGTTTTACGGATACAGTGAAAGGGTACCTTCAAGTGCGCATTTTTCTCTCCTTGGTAAGAGAAAATGCGCAGAGCAGGCGTTAGAGCCTAGCCAAGTTTTTTTTTTTACTATGGGAAAGAGACACATTGAATTCATTTTTGGAGCTTTAAAGAATATTTGACATTTTTCATTTATTTTTTAATTTTATTTTTCTTTAACTTATTTTTAATTTGCAATTATTTGTTTGTTTTTTTTTTTTTTTTCTTTTATTTTAAACTTTGTCTTCTTTTTTTTTAATTCGAATTTTTTATTATATATATTAGGATAGTATGGTCTTCCTTAACACGCCATTGTCTTTGAGTAAATTTATGTATAACCACTGATAAATATAAAACTATTATTAACGGGTGGAGTGAGGAGGTAATTTTACAAAATATTTGTCCAAACAGTTGAAACTTCTGAACCTTATTATTTCAAATTTTTATTATTCTATTTAATATTTAAATTTTTTCCAGTCGGAAGGCGCTTTAACGAAACCATCCAATTAAAGCGCTGCTCTGATCATTTCCTTTCAAAATTGATAATTTTTAATTATTTTTTATTTAAAAGTAACATTTGTTTCAAAATATTTGAATACCTATACTCTCAGCATTTAACTAAATTTGAATAGACTAATAATACAAAATATACTATCGCAACGCTATCTTCGGATTAATCATAAAAACTTTCAGTGGAAAGATTTAAAAAAAAAAAAAAAAAATTGTAATTTAAAAGAAAATATTAAAAATATATTTTAAATAATAAATTTATAATTTATTATTTCCATTTGCAAAATTTAATTAAAGAAAATTCAAATTGACTAAAGAATAAATATAATTTTAATATGAAGTTAGCCGCTTAACTTTGTTTGTTGGCCAAAGAGAATTCGAGTCTGGGCGACGCAAGTTTGTTAAACGAGTTGAACTACGCGTGGGGGTCTTAATTAATTGTGGATTCATCCTTATAATTATTTATTTTCTATTTAAGTGATTTATTTATATAGTGTGAATATTCGATTTATCTTTAATAAGTGTTTGTGTGTTCAAATGAAGAGTAGAGAAGAATGAATATAACCAAAAAGGAAAACGCTGAGATTGCAATTTATTTAGACAGCGAAATTATTGGAGAAGATGGCGGATGCTGCTTTAATTCATTTTTTGGAATTTCTATTTTATTAAAATAAAAAGTAATAAAAATTATTGTTTGTCCTAAAAGCCAAAATGGATTTTTTTTTTTAAATAGCAACAAGATTTTCATTATATTATTTTTTTAATCCTAATATAATCGACTTCTCTTTGTTTCAGATTTTCTTTCACCGAGCAACCCCTAAATGTTTCTGGTCTTATGGATTTGGTGAGTTTTGTTTTAATATAATAATAAGAAACAGTGATTCTCAACTTTTTTCTTAATATCGATTTTTTTTTTATGATTCTAAATATAGATTCAATAAAAAAATTTTCTTCATAATAAAATAAATTTATTGATTTTCCCTTTCTAGTCCTCTTAAGTTGTCATATTCATTAATATGATTGATATTTTAAATTAAAAATATTTTTATTTAATTCTATAGTGAATTTAAATGTTTAACCTTAATTTTATTTTCTTTAAAACTTTTTAATTTTATTTTTTTAAATTTAATTTTTAATCCAAATTTTTTATTGATTTAAATGTGGAAAAATATTTATTCTGATCTATATATCTAAAGAAATTTTATTTCAATTTATTCTTATTTCTTTATTAATGCGGAATCTAATGCGAATTAATTTTTAGTAGGTTAGAAAATTATATTCGGGCCGTTTTCGCAGTTCTCTAAAGAGAGGCAGTCACTAGCTCTGGCTTCCCTCTCATGTACAAATAAAAATTGGGGTAGTGTGATTGATTGGGTTATAGCAAGGGAATATTTTGGCCTTAACTGTTTTAGAGTGGAGATAAATTTTCTAGATTTAGGAAAATTGCTCAACCTCAATACAACATAAAACATGTTTATATTTTGAAGGATTTAAAAACAAGTCTGCTTATTACTTACAGACAAAAGATAATATCAAATGTAATTATCAGATTGCCAATTCTTGGTATGAAAAATAAATTATCTGTTTAATTTTAGATCATTATTTAATTAAATGGATTCTTAGAAAATAAAATTATTTAGAAATTTAACTTTTTGTTTTTCCAATTTGCCTTGGATCAGGATCAACCATGATAGAGGGGGGGGGGGGGTATTTTTTCAAAAATATAGGAGATTTTGGTCTGTAAATAAAATAAAATAATTTTTAGAAAGTTAAAATATAAATTCTAAGAACAGGAAAAAGATAAAAATCATATAATCAAAATGAAAAAAAGCCTCTCTTCTGCTTTCAGAGAAAGTCTTATACTAATTGGATGCAATCAACACAAATATAAATATGAAGTGCTCTTTAGAATAATTTTTGGTTGTGTATTTCATAATATTTAATGTCTAAAGAAAAACCCACCTGTTTTATTTTATTGTAAGATGAATGAGCGCGATGATTGTTTTGACTGGATGTTTGGGCACCACCTTTTGCAAAAGAAACTCCCTATTATACCTGTTTTGTTTTCTAAATAAACCATTTAGAAAAAATTCTAATTTGATTTTTTTCCCCTCGTCAATTTTTGGTTGGTAAATGAAATATAAAATATTTTTTTCTATTTAAAATAATTTTTTTTTTCTAATTATTCAAAAAATATGCCTAAAATAACATTTTATTATTATTATGATATGCTTTGTTTATTCATTTTTTTAAACTGGGTGTTTATTTATTTTTCTGATGAATAATCAATTTTAAATTTTCGCTTTCTTTAATATATGTAACATACGGTTTTTTTTTTTTTTTTTAAACCTAATTGAATTAATTATCGTTTCTCTTTAATAAATATGAATAGAAGAAGCTGTTATTAATGATAATGATAGTAAGTTATTATAATTTTAACAATAAATTTCTATCGGGGTGTGAAGTTTTTTTTTCTTTTTACAAAACTTTTAATGCAATTTTCTTGTCGAAATAATTTTTCAAAAAAAAAAAAAAAGGAATCTCGTCTGAATTTTACAATAGGTTTTTCAATCCATCTTCTTTTCTTGATATAAAATGACTTTGATAATTGGGAGGATTTGAGATCTCTTCTATACATTCACAATTTGTGAGCAACAGGACAGTAGAAGGTGAAATCGGTTGGAAATCCTATTATCTCTTTAGGAAGGAGAGAGAGAGCAACTCTAATGAATTGCAACCCCTATCAATGAATGGAAATGATTTCCTCTTTGAAGACTAACAATCTTCCAATAATTATTCGAGCTAGAATGAATAAGTCCATTAAACATTTTTCAAGGCCACTAAAACTATTGTATTTAGTCTAGTAATTGAGTGTCCGATCATTTCGTACAAAGCCCATCGATGCCCTGGATAGACTGGAGATCCCGGGTTTGATTCCAGATGGCAAGAGGTCGCTTGATCCATCCACAAAAAAAAATATTTAGTCTACTACAGCTATGTACCCAGTTAGGGGGGGGGGGGGGCTAATTTTTGTCTTTTGTAGCCTATTAATTAACTTTTCTTTTTTGGAAGTGCTTCTTATGAATCAATTAAACTTTATTTTCAAGGTCGCCGCTGAGAGCCTATTATGATTGTCCAAAAATTCGATCTCGAGATTTTGATTGTTCTTCAAGTTCTGGACCTCAAATACCCATTCTTTGAATTATGTCTCTATGTCTGTTCGTTAACATGAGAAGTCGAGTACATCAACCAAATTAAACATACGTGCATTATGGCAAAATTATAGTTCTCTAGCAACTTTTGGGCTATTTTCCTCAACCGGAAGTGGTACTTTTCCTGAAGCGTTTTTCTAAAAATTGTGATAATTCAAATATGATTTTACAGACACGAATCAAATGTTGTATACATATATTATATCAAAATCAGAGAGCGTTGTTAAAATTTCCTGCAACCAATATAGGTTGCCATAAATACTTTTATTTTATATTTATTTATTTATTTTTCAATAGTAATCCCCCCCCCCCCCACTATATTCAAAGCATATTAACTCCTCAGATACGCCAAAAAAAATTTTATATCCTTAGGAAAAAAATTAAATAATTAATTAATGAATAACAAATATTACTTTCTTTCGTCATCATTTTCTGAAATCGTTATTAAAACCAAATAGCGAAATAAACTAAACTTGGAACCAGACCTTCGTATCGCAGATGGAGAAACCATCAAAATCAGAATTTCTACCAGTGCAAATGCATGTCCTTTTTTTTAAGTCTTTCAACTTCTGAGGCTATTTGCACCCCGTCCTTTTTTATTATTTATAATACCCATTGTTCACATTAAATATTTTAAATATTAAATATTTTAAAAAAATGTAAGATGCTAATAATAGATTGTTATTATTATATAATGATAAGAGGGCTTTGAGGAGGAGTCGGTAGGGTGTCGTCGTTCTGCACAGGAGATCAGTATTCGCATCCCGGACAGGGGTATTTTTTCATTAAATAAAAATATATAATGTAAACAAATCCTCAAGTATGCCGTGGATTGGAACATTAGATTCCACCTCAATAGAGTCCTCAGGCAACTCTAAGAGGAGAAGGAGTTGCTGTGACACCCCGTCCTATGGAAGGGACATAAAGAAGGAATCCCTCACAAAGATACACTCTTCACAAGGAATAAGCTACATGCCGGTGCTTAGAGAGTCCCTTCTCAAACTAGGACATCATCCCCCTTGCATATAATAAAGGGACCGGGTAGAATTAGATATGAGTAGTTAGCTAGCTAGAAATTAATATAGGAGGAAGAATTAGAGTTAAGAAATAAAGTAACTTTACGAGATGCCGAAAGATGGCTACGGCCAGAGGTCGGCTGGGTTTGAGGTCTGTTTCTCCAAACACGAAAGCACCTCGGGTAAATAAACGGGGACCCCGGTAGGTGGGCCTATACGGTCCAAATAAAATGAATAGGAAAAATATAATGATAATGCTTATTTCTTCTTTATAATACTTATCACAATAAATTAGGGGTACGTGTTAATCATTTAGGGGTATGTGCTATTTATTTTTTCTATCTTTAGGGGTACGCATTCTTTCACCTACATTATGAAAAAATATAATTTGAAGGATAATAAATAACTTTTCAAATTGTTATTGAAATGAAAATATTAAATAGAGTTAGAAAAAATAAGGCCGTTGGTTCCCCACACCTGATCTAGGTCATTATGATAAATTCAAACTATATCAAACAACACCTTTAATATTGATTGTATAATTTTAAATTTTTATAACTCTTCATTAAAGAAGATAAAACAAATAATAAAAGTAATTGCCAATAATCGGCCGGGAAATTAACGTTATAATAATAATAATAACTAATAATTATCTAATAATTGTTTGTTTACAAATTGAATTTTTATTTGAGTTTAAAGACCTCTTGTTCATATTTCGTGACACTTAATAAAAAATAACAAAGTATAATTGCAAGATAGGAAAAAAGTTTATTTCATATAGTTTTTTAATTAATAGCTAGTTTAATATACATGAATATCAATCACTTAATATTTATTTTTATTTTCTTATACCTTTATATGTAATCAGGGATGGGCAGAATCCTCTAAATCATATCTAGATCCAGAGATCCGGGGATGGAAAATGATTGCGATCCTTATTCCATTCCGATTTCCAAAAATTTGATCTAAATCTAAATCCTAAATTCAATCATTTGAGGGTAGCAAATCCATCGAATCAACGACATTAATTTTTTTAATATATTGTTTTTTTTTTTTTTTTTTTTTTTTTTTTTTAAATTAAATATACTTATTTATTTAAAATCAAATACAGAAATAAATAAACCAGACCATTCATTCCATCAGTCAAACCTTATTTGATACCCTAATTTGACCTTTTTTGTTTTTTGTTCTCCGGCTTAATTTAATTTCTCTTCTATCGCACCCATTTTTTAGAGGCAAATTCGTCTATATATACCATGCTATAGATTAATCATCACAGATCTATACTAATATAATGTGTTTAATTTAATGTACTATAAACGAGAGCTTTTTTCAAAGTAATGTCCGTTTTAAAATAAACAATAGAATATATTTTCGAGACTTAATTTCAGATTCTACATACTTTCTTTGATTTCTTCATAACTTGTTTGTTAAGCACTTGTCATACCATACAATTAAACTTTGAATATCTTCTTCAGAGAAGTTTGCCGCCATTCCGGAGACTTCTGCTCTCTCCGAAATCTATATTTCATCTCCTGTGACAATATGACTCAACAACCCATCGCCTTCTCGTTATAACGAGTCAAAAATGTCAATACATATAGAGTATTGTTTTCAATTCAGTTATTATTATTAAATGAACTGAAAACAATACACATTCAGTTGTTTTGTTTATTTGGAGTGTTTTTCAATCGACATTATTTTCTCTTCTTCCTTTTACTTCATATATTTATTTATTTATTATTTTAAAGATAAAAAATAAATACTTCGATTTAAAAAAAAAAGGTGTTTGAACTCTTATTAACTTAGAACAAAAAAAAGGAAACAGAATTTATTTAACCTTTAGCCTGAGGATAGAAGGTTTAGGTGAAAAAACACAATACAATAATCTGCAATTAAAAGTAAGAAATTATAAATAATCTATTTACTCTTTTAAAATTAATGAGTCATGCGCTGTATTTTATTATTTTATAATTAATGTAATTTCTAAAATGAGATGGGAGTGATGTCATATTGATGGATGAAAAATAATAATAGAAAGAAATATTAATCTTAGAAAATCCTCCAAAGGAGAAGGAATCAAGAAAAGTCAATTTATTCAGGCAATCGAAAAATCCTACACAAACATGTCATTCGATAAGCATCCGGAAATCGACTTCTTGTGTCATTTGGGAAATGTTAAGATCGGAAACGTCAATTTCACTTCAGATTCTTACAAGTTTTTATTTAAAAAAATAAATTAAATTGAATATAATAAATTGATGTGGCCTCCATAAAACCGACATCACATATTAGAGTTAAATTCATTTGCCAGATAGAATCACATAAAAGTTTTTAGAATTAACTAAAAGTAAACGATAACGGGCGTCAACAAAGAGAAATTTTTTATAATTATTCTCAAAATATTTCTCTACGTCTAAAGTCCGGTCCACTCTTGTAAAAATTGCCAAGTTTTGTGCATTAACAAACTGGACATGTTCGTGGCATTCGCACATGATCCGTTGGTTCTCGGTTTTTTCGAAGAGAGCAAAGAGATCGTCGATGAATTTTTTCGTTTTATGAATCTTTCATTGTTCGTCAATGAAAGATGGAGGCAATTTTTAAAAACTATGTTTGGAGCTAAGACTGCCCTCATTGTTTCTCCGAAGATAGCCGAATAATTCATGCACAATTTCGGAACGCAACAGCGCAATGCAAAAATTTAGAAGAAATATTCATACTTAACTGTACAAGCTCTGCTTTTACTAGTATCAACCTGCTACTATTTTTAAATGACATTAATAAACCGACATCTTGTAGACTGATCTCTATTAAAATTAATCAAATTGAAATTTTGAATTTATGCATTATATAAATTTCATAAAAATTCGTTCCCTATTTACTTCTTTCTTTGTATTAACAATTAGGAGATGGGGTAAAACGGATAATTGCCTCCTTCCCCCTAAGATTCCAAAAAAATATTTTTTATTACATTAAGAAAATAGGCTTTTGTTCGAAATAATTAAAGAAAAGCTGGACAGTGTTTTAATCGCTATTTTTTACTTTTAATATGAAAATTCTAACTTCACTTCCACCTAGGAGATGAACTTTGACCTCAAAAATAAAAAAGAAATTTTATGGTTTTTTTTTGTTTTTCTTAAATAAAAAAAAACTAAAGCAATGTTTCCCGTCAAAATGGTCTTAGTAGATAAATTATAGAGCATTAAATTCTGTTTCGAATGAGTACCTACTTGTTAAAATTCATTTGAAGAGAAATGATTAAAATCAAGAGTCAAATACTATTTTCAAGGAAAAATTTTTCTCCGTCAGAGGCCTTTTGTAATTTAGATAGAAATTAACAGCAAAATTCAAAGAATGTAAATTGTAGAGCATTTAGTTTTCTTTTCAATTGATGGTATGTAATTCATTAAATTTGGCCAAGTTCATTTAAAATAATCTACTTTTGGAATATCGGAAAAAATTTTACTCCTTCCCCTTCTAGATTCGCCTTGTCTCATAATATATACTATGTAAAATTTGGTAAGTGTGTTATTTCATCAATATCATTAAAAACAAAAGCTTTGTGAAGACCTTTCACACCTTCATTTTATATTAGAGATTTTTTTAGTTGAAAAGACACAAACACTGATTGTGAAATGAGTGTTAATAAATGCACAAATAGGAAGCATGATGCAAAAAAGAAGAGCCTCTCTCTCTCTCGCTCTATTACATTATCTTTCCCTTAGCAGCAGGTAATAATAGGCAGCAGAAGAGAAAATTAGACTAAGAAAATTGGTTTCTACACAGAGAGAGAGGGTTGGGGGAGGAAGAGAGAAGTTGAGAGTGCACAATGAGAAAAATAATTGTATTTTAAACAAGCAAAAACAGCAGGCAGCTTCTTCACTTGAGAGAAAATATAAAGGAGAAGACATTATTATTTTAACTTGATAATTAAAAGTAAATTTTATTTTTCCTCAGAGGGAAAAAGAAAAGCCTCTCTCTTTTATTTAATGGAAATTTTATTTTTTTTAAGCATTTAGCCATAAAAGTCTAACAAAGTATAATATTCGGTGTTTTGGAGAATCATATTAACTCTTGCACCCTAAAATGTGTAATAGAAGATGGTTAGTTATAGACTATAAGATTGGTTTTTAAACTGTGTTCTGCCTTAGTTTTCAACGTAAATAAATTCAAAGGTAAAAGGTTTTTAAAATTAAACCATACTTGATTAAATATTTAGATTGTTACTTAGTCTGTTTTTCAAAACTTTTCTCTCGTTCTTTCCTTCATTCAAGTGCACTTGAGGGTGGATGGCAATTATCCCCCAATTTACTATATGTAAATTGAACAAATTTATTTTCAGTTGCCGTTTTTAAATCCTCTACCTGAATTACCTTATTTATTTTATACATCCAGTTCTCTTTGCTCTTATTAATATAAAAGGAAAAATTCTAAAAAAACTTCTGACCTTTTTTAATATAAATTTAAATATAAAAAAAATAAATAGAAAACAAAATGTAAAATGAATAAAATAAAGCCAATTCTTAACATTTTCTTTTCATGATTTGGATCGTGTGGTTTTCAACTCTTCTCCAAAAATTTTTTCTTATTTTTTCTAAAAATTCTTGAAGTGTAGGCATTTTCTAATTATGGAGTTATTGTTATTATTCTTAAGATTTTTTTTATTGTACCTATTCTATTTTGTTTGGATTTAGTAGTCTAAAAAGATAAACCACTTCCTAATAATAATTTCGAAATTTTATATTAAGAGGAATTAAAGAAAGAATAAATTTTTTTTTTTTTTTTTGAGGGAAAAGCCTTAAATTAAAGGCTTAAAAACCCTCAATCCTAACAAAAAAAATCATTCCCCGGTTGGTTACCCCTGGTGTATTGTGCACTGATGACACCCACCATTCCCTTCGCCGGTTTCGGGTTCTCTAACCCGTTCCCGGTCACCCAGTCCCCCATGCCCTCCTGCCCATTTATGAGAAAGAA
Organism: Anisolabis maritima; assembly: GCA_010014785.2. Lineage (NCBI taxonomy): Eukaryota > Metazoa > Arthropoda > Insecta > Dermaptera > Anisolabididae > Anisolabis > Anisolabis maritima. The sequence continues at coordinate 20,553 of JAAAKE020137125.1, forward strand.
TAAACAATCAACTGTTAATTTTAGGATCAATTTACATTATTTCATTTGCAGTAATTTCGGCTGAAATGACGTTGAACTCCTTTAGTGTAAAAATATTTTTTAAATGGACCTTCGTCTTTTGAAAATTCTATTTTTCGGGTTTTCTGCCTACCCCTTTTGCTACTGAAGATGGCTCGATCACATGTCACCCGAAATATTTTGAGTAGGATCTAAAAAAAAAAAGCTAATTTTTTTTCTTATAAATTTTCAATTAAATTAAAGAGTATTTTTTTATTTTACTACCTTGAAATTGAAAAATGAAAACACTTCTTAATAAAATAAATAAAATGACGAGAATAGAGCCTAAAAATGGCTGGTTTCTTTTCTCCAAATTCCTTGATCTAGGAATATCACCATTCTATTCTCTATTAAGCCATGCATTAAAATTAATTACTTAGATTTTAGAATGTTGTATTCAGGAACAATTCTAAGTAAAATTTTAACTCAAGTTAAATTTCTCCAGAATTTTTTATGTACAATTTTTTGAGTTTACATTATTTTGTACTATTAATTAATTAGAAGGATTATGGAAGATCTTGAATTAGAAAAATTTTAATATAAATATATAAAAAGCATAATATTGTAAAATTCATCTTAAGTTAGGATTTTTAACGAGTGTTTCTGAATACTAATCTAGGAAAATATAAAGGCAGTCGTTTTCTTTAACTTTTTTTTTTATTTTTATTTATTGTGGAAACATGGAAACCCCTCTGATTCCCAAATGGAGGTGAGATGATTCAAAAGTAAATTAAAAAACAATTTTTATAAAAAAAAAAGCTTGGAGTGGATTAAAACTTATTTTCCAAAATTACACTTAACTCTTTTACTTTTTTTTTTGCTTAAGATTTAACTGTAGGGCTATATCAGTTTACACAATCGTACTTTGTTTTTCAATCAATTTGTTTCCTTTTTATAAATTTTAAAAATTACTCAAATTCGTATTAAATATTGATAACAAAAAATGACAGCAAATGTCAAGGCAACAAACATGTCACCGAGTTCACACACAAAAGCTATTGGTTAGTTAATGGAAAAACAAGTGCCGCTTAATTAAAAGTTGTTCGATTCGATTTCTAGATTACCAGACATGATTTCATTCATCACCACACACAAACACACACTTGTAACCATTATTTATTTTTTTCATGTAGAGGTGGAAAAATATTTTTATAGGGATTGGATTAAAGGTGTATTTATCACATTGTCTATATTGAAATCATATCAAAATCGGTAGTGAGAGATTTTTTGATGCATAAACATGATTAAAATTATTTTTTCGGGGTCTTTTAACAAGTAAAATATATTTATATATTATATATAAGTAATAAATTTTAATTTTTTTAATTAGCAATCAAATAATTTAATTTAAAGAAAGTTCAAATTGAGAAAAGAATAAATATAATTTTGATATGAGTGAAGTTAGCCGCTTAACTTTGTTTGTTAGTTAAAGAAATTTCGAGTCTTGTCGACGTAAATTAGTCAAACGACATGAACCACGAAAGGAGGAGAATGAACATAATCAAAAAGAAAAAAAGTTAAATTGCAATTCATTTCAATAATGAAATTTTTAGAAAAAATAGCGGATGCTGCTTTCTCTGAATTTCTCTTCAAATAAAATAAATTTGTAATAAAAATAGGAAATACTTATATATTGATTTGTCCTAAAATCCAAAGTGAGTTTTATTTTATCAATTTTTTTTTATGGTACCAAGAAGATTTCCAATATTTTTTATTTGCTCTGAAATAATCGACTTTGTTTCAGGTGCGTACAGATTTTCATCGAGGAATTAACACCTAAATGTTTTTGACCACACCAATTTTGGTGAGTTTAATTAATTTATTTTATATACCAGGGAATAATCTAAAGCAGCGTTTCCCAACCTTTTTTTTCTTAAATTCTTTATGGTTCTAAAGATAAAATTCAATACAAAAAATTATTTTGTCATATTTGATAAGTTTTTCCTCCTCTTCTTCACAGGTTGACATTATCTAATATATATATATTGAATGAAAAATATTTTCTATAGTGGCTCTGTACTTTTAAATAGAAAGTAATATAGATATTTAATCCAGTATGGTTTAATTTTAAAAACCTTTTACCTTTGAATTTATTTACGTTGAAAATTTATAAATTTATAAATTCCTTAGCTTTTGCAAAAAGAAAAAAAATCACTAAGATAAATTACATTAGTTTTAGTGACTAAATCGCTTTATTTTTCTAATAATGACGATGGGGTCACATAGGTCCAACTAATTTTTTTGATTGTTTATAGGATTGAGACCTTGAATAGGGACCGTAATATAAATAATGAAAGTAATACTAAGATAAATTCTTCTAATTGAAGGTGGGTCAAGGAAGAAAGGTCTTAATTAATTGGTTGTTTGTGTGTTTTTTTGACCAGAGGACTTTTTTTGGCGTTGGCTGGCTAAGGTTTACTTTTACTCCACCCAATACTCAATCGTCTTAGCTTTACAAACAGAATTAGTTGGATCAATAAAAAAAGGAGGTAAACTCGCTTTTTACTTAGCAAAGTGCTATTACACCTAGCAAATTAAAAACAATCAGCCTCTCTTTCTTGGAACTCATCTCGTTCTTTTAATTTAAGCCTGAGAGGAATTAAATTACTCGGAAAATTGAAATAGTAATTTGACGATATTTTGATTTTCTACTTAATTTTTTTTTTAAAGAACATAATACAATCTCAAAATGGCATAAATTTGATTGCTCAAGGCATATGAAAAGATTTAATCGGAATGATGATATTTATCGCCTGTTAGAATTCATAATCTAAATAGATTACGAAATTGTTTTAATCATTATTTTAATAGACAACTTTTGTTTGAAAAAAAATTGCACATTCTCGTTTTGAAGAACCACTTAGTCTGAGCGATTGTTGCCAAAAGTCCATCTTGCTTTTCCTAAATATTTATATATAAAATTTTCTTTCAATCCGTCAAGCCATTCGATTGTACTCGTGTTGATAGACTCTCACCAACATAGGAGACATTGTCATGTATTTACATTTTCCTTCTCAAGGAATCTCATTTTCTTAGGATTGTTGAAAAAAAATGATGAATTCTATATTTATTATTTTCGTTTTAGAAATTTTAAATCTTCTCCACCTTTTCCGCCTTTTTGTTTTTAGGAGAGAGGTATGCTCCTAGCATCCTCTCCCCCTCTCTTGTATTCTAAAGAGGTCGCACAATAGACCTTCATGAGGTGTTATAGGAAAATAAAAATGAATTAAATTAATTTTAGATGTGGCCACCAAGTAAATTGCCTTTTTACTTTCTTTGTTTCTTTTCTTTTTACCTTTATGGTGAAAAAGTATTGCGATCTCAAAAAAAATCGTGTTGAGTTTTCAACGGAAATACACGTTTAAATAACATGTGTCAGTAATTCTTTCCCTGGTGATTTTGAAGGATGGACGAACAGGAATACATCTGTGAAATGAGTTTTTTTGATTCCCATAAACAGAGAACTTTTATTCTGATTTTATTCACACATGAACAACCCCGGCCCTGATTCATTTAATATTTTGGCGATGTTAGTCGATTAGCAGGGGAAAAAAATTTTATTTAGTGGAAGAAAAATATACAAATTTACGTTTTTTTTTTCAGAAAAATCATTTGCCTTGACTCTAAGATAAAATGATTGTTTGCCCCCTCCCCCCCCCTTAAACTAGGCAAGGTTGCCCATGCCTGTCTTAAATATTTTTGCTACTACTTCGTTTAATTTAGACCTTCATTATAAAGTTTGTGTTAATGGAGCTAGCTTGCCTTTCTTTGTATATTGGATGGAATTAATGACGATTTGTCAAATATCCATTGTACTGATGATGATATCATTTCACTGATGTCGTAATATCTTCATTAAACGGAGTATTACGCAAAAAATATTCTTTATTTGACCGAAGTCTTAATTGATAATAATAGTTTTTATCTGGTTCTGATAAAAGTGAAACGAGAGGATACGCCTCTCATCACCCAGCCAAAGCATCTATTTTAAACAAAATGCAGAAGGGTTGTTCTACTTTAAACATAAAAATATTTGTTTATTATTTGAAAAGAAATTATTTTTTTGAAATTGACTTTTCGATCTTGACAACATGTTGTTTGTGGTTTTTCACTGTGGTTTTTCAGTGTGGTTGATGTGGTGGATTTTTCTGAATGAGTTCGTTCATATTGTAACCAAATAAATTTCAGATTAAACGGACGTAATACAATTATTAAGAGAATTTTATGACCATTGATTAAATTACAAGAGTTTTGTTAGTGTCCTCACTACTTTTAAGTTTGGAAAAGAATAAGGCGAACTATCATCTGTTCTTAAGAGGAATTTTTTTTCATTTTGTTGTGTTCGATCTCAGAGCAATCGATGTGCCCCTGGATTTCCCTCTCTCTATCTTTCTTTCTTGTTTATCTTCCCGGGCCCGTGTCATTATTCGTTTTGTACGCGTCAGCTGTTTTTTCTTTCCCTCGAATCGTTCTCTTCCTCAAGGCCTATTGCTTTGCACATCCATCATCTTGTAAAGAGGACACCTTTCTATAACTCACCACCATCACAACCCCATATCTCAACTAAAGAATAACGATCTCAACTTCTGACAGTTCGCACACAAACAGATCGCTATCATATAAACATTTCTATCTTTCTTTAGATATTTTTTTTCTTACATATGTTTTTTTTTTTTTGTTTTTTTTTATCAATTTTATCGATTCCGTTTATTAAAATTTGTTAGATAAAAGAAAAAAATACAATTTATTCAAGATATTTTTTTGAATGAAATACTAAGATCAGTTTTTTCCCCAAGAAAAGATTTGCAAAGAGAATGAACTGGTATGGCCAACCCGTTTCTTTAGTATAAGAATATGAAAAGTTGTTAGTCATATAAAAAAAATAGAGTCAAATAAAAGTTGTTACTATTTACTTTTCAAGAAACGTTTTTTTCCAAATTTTTCTCTTTCGCCAAATAAAGACATTAAAAGGGATAAAATGACATCACTTTACCAAAAGTTGATCACATTCTGTCCGAAGAATTTTTAATAAAAACTTTAGACTTAAGGATGTGGAGGCGTTGAAGGAGTTGTGGACGATGGAATGATAATCTGCCCTGAGCGAAACCTTTGTAGGCGTAACCACCCACGCTGCAAATTTTCAAAAACCATGACGACCGGCACTAACACTGGGAACGCTGCCGACTTTTCCCTTCCCTTCCGCCGAGAGTCCTCTTTAAGTAATATTAAATATATAGAATATCGAATATTTTTGCGATCCCAATTCTTTATTTATATTCTTCACAATAATATTATATAAATCTTCACGATGAGATAGGTGGCTGTCCGTAGATCAGAGAAATGTGAAAATGGTGGAAGTCAGCCAATAAGTGATGATGGAATTATTTAATTAAAGCCGAAACGTTTCTCATTTTGGGAGTTTTATTTCGATAGAGGCCTCCCTACTACTGACTCCTCCTTTTCAAATATCTATAATATAATATATATTCCATATATAGAAAGTCAAAATTTATAAACAAAATAATTGAAAAAATATGAACTCTTTTAAGATATATAGAATCAATATATTTACTGACTAAGTGACCTCACACAAGAGAGAAAAAATTGACCCTTCTAAAGTACAATTGTTAATCCTATTCGTGTTATCCCTGTTTGAAATCACAATAGCTTCTTCCTTTTTTCACTTCTTTCTTTTTCTCTTTCAGCAAAATGCTTTTTCTAATTGAACTTGGACGAGAGATAAGAATATTTCTATCCTTTTTTTGTCTTTTATAATTAAATTAAATTTAAGATATGAGAGAGTAAAGGGTAAATGGTTTATGTACTCTCTCCAATGTAATTATATATACAGATCATTTCTTTTTATAAAAAATAATTAAGAGTCTTCTACTGAAATGAGCACTCTATTTACTATTCAGTCAGAAAGATATCTAAACTCAAAAGAATTTTGTATCGATTAACGCATTGGAATTCTGACTTATGGACTCAAGTTCCATTCCGATCATGACAAAAATTAACTCTTTTCTTGAAAGGTAAAACTTATTTAGTAATGAGTTCGCCTCATTCTGATAGTCCTTTCGTTAATTATATTTACAATTGCGATCTGTTTTTTTTTTTATAAGTCTGATACAAGAATTTGAATCAACCTTTTTATTATCGACGTCTATCAATTCAATTTCTTGTTCTATCAGACTTATTCCAATTGTAAAAAAAATAGTTACAGAAATTTTTTCCAAATCTTTTGAAACTCATTGTTAATTAAGACGTTTATCTTCATCCCTGGACCAATTTTCATAACAATCCCCTGAGTGGGATCAGATTTATTAAAAAAAAAAAAAAAAATAATGGGTATAGATTATAAACATACATAGGTCATATATGGAAAAATTCTGGAATTTTATTAAAAATTTTTTAAGTCTTTTTCGGCATCTGAAGTTTTAAACCTCGTCCTTATTTATATTAATTGCTAGTCAATATAATATTTTAAATTAAATTAATTAGTATTAATAATATTTACACAAACAACTGAAAAAATAATAAAAATTGACTCGCATACTTGATAGGGTGGTAGAGCGACCATTTTATATTTCCATAGAATATGATTAGAGAATACTAAAAAAGATGGGGCCTTTGTTAATTTTAATTAAAAAAAGGAAGAAAGAATAAAAAATTGCGCTTTTTAATAATGACATTTTGATCTTTACGAAGTAAGCGAAATGATATCTACTGGGGTTTGAGGTTTTTTATTCTCTTTGACCCATCCCATTTCAGGAAATTATATACTGAATATAACCCATACATTAGAGATATAAATAAGTAAAAATTCACTTGTGTTGGATTGATGAGATATCTGATTTAGATCTGTCTTTGATCCCTTCGAAACCCTCCGAGGTTCATTCAAATGTAAATTCTAAAAAAAAAAAAAAGAAAAAAAAACGATAGAAAAGATATCAAATTAAAATTAAATTCTTTTGAATACATTAATTGCAAAATGAGCTTTACGAGATAACGTAAAAAATAAATTAAAAAAGTCATTCAAGAGTAAGATAAGAAAATTACATTTTAAGATAATTGCCCAAGGCAACCCAGCCGAAGTGATGCTACATTTGAATTTCAATCCTGTCAAATCAAAATACCTCAAGAAAATGTCCATTTCAAACAACTCATGTTCGAGGAAATATCAGATTTAAATAGGAAATACTAAGAAATAATCATAATTTTTTTTTTTTTTTTTCGTAGCAAATTTAGGCAAACGGCAGGTATTCTTTAGCAACCGATCAGTGGCGTCGCCAGGTGTGTCGTATGTGAATTAATAAATTTTACCTCCCGCCCTGTAGCCGAGAGGTTAGATACATTGTCAATATTTATAGCCTTCAAACCCAAGAGACGTGGGTTCGGATCCCAGGCAGTTCGATAAAAATTTTTTTAAATTGAATACCAATTTGAATAAATAAATATGCCTGGATAAGAAGTATCGTATATAATCTAGTTGTGTTTGTTTAAAGTCTATATGCCGAAAAGATTTTTAAAAATCTCATATGGCGTCTTTCTAACATATGGGGAAGGAGGGATAAGGATTAATATATTTCAAAGATCACCTAATGATTAAATGATTTATGAATTTTAATCAAAATCGTCAGGGCAAATTTTGAGAAAATCGGGAAAAAAAAGTACATCAGTAAAGTACCATTTGGTCGATTTTATTGAAAAGCTTCTAGGCGTCAATAAAGTCCCATTAAAATATGTGAGACTTTAAACAAATCTATTATCCATTATTTACGATACAAATTATTCAGATTTATTTAGATCATTTGATATCCAATTGGTTTAATTAAATTTTGATCGAATTGTCTGGGATCCGAAGTCACATCCTTTGTTTTTGAAGGGTTTCAATATTGACAATGTCAGAATCCCTAACTTCTCGGGATGGGGAGGGGGGGGGGGGAAGATATTTGGCCAAATGCTTATAGTACCTAAGCCATAATAATGAAAGAAAGCATTTCATTTAATCCTTTATTTTTCTTTAGTAGTAAATATAAACATTTTTTAAATCATTTTTTTTTTTTTTATTAAAATTGCCATTTATTTTTTCTCCTGTAATAATAATAATTCCACAATTATTGGAGTTCAAACTTTAATCGGATTTTATATTTAAATTTAAAGGATGGTAGTTGAAATAAAAAAGAAATAAAAGAGAGTAAATTCAAAGTCAATTCAATTGTGAGTAAATATAAGAGAGCGAGAGATATTGACGCTTGTTATCTGTGTTCTCTAAGAATTTCCATCTTGTTAAAAATCAAACGAAAGAGAAAAATCTCTCTTTGTGACTTTACTTTCTTTTTAGATATTATAATCCCTTAAGCCATTAGTATTTAACGAACAACTGGTCGAATTTTCTTTTATCGAACTGAGATTTAAATTTTAAAATTTAATTTCTCATTAGTAGATTAGTGATTTATCAAGAAATTAGAAACAATAAAATTTAAATTTATTCCATTTGTGTTTTGAATCAAACTTTTAGAAATGGGGGATGAATCCAAAAAATGTTTAACCTCATAAGTGGGTGCAAAGGAAAAATATTTTTTCTAGCTAGCTTTACGATGATGTATAACAGATTTTAAGGAGAAAAATTATATGAAAAAGCAAAGAGACAGACCATGTTATTAGGTCCATTTTGGGAAAAATAGGCGGAATTGAGTATTCTCTGTTTTTTCTTTTGTTTCTGTTTTTTAATCAACTGCATCCTCAATTATTGATTAGAGATTCAAAGACCAAAATAATCATCACCTATATTGACTACAAATTTCTGAATCTAAAACTGAAACTAAAAAATTCCCACAAACTTATCCCTTGTTCTTATAGACAAGTTTCGATCCAAATTAATAACTCATCTTCAAACTTTTCAGATTTATCGTTTAAACACTTTCAGTTTGAGTAAGAATATTTATTTTCTAAGAAATTGTCATTAAAATTTGAATCTCTCTAAGTTGAATGTTTTCCATAAAATAATGATAAACAAATAGCTAGTTGTTATTTGCATATCTGGAAAAGATATCTAACATGTAGATAGAGAATGAATTCACAATAGAATTTCCCTATTTTGATATAATCAATCTTCAACTTGAGATTTAGACGAGACAGGCAACTTCTACGAAATATGATGATGATAAAATGTTAAATATAATTATTTGAGTAAACAAAAAGAGAAAATTTTACTAAGCTCTCTTAGTTGAATAAATAATCTGATTCTAAATAATCAGATATTACTATAAGATAGCAAAAAAATGCTCTAAACGACTTGGGAGAACTTTCTATTTCTATTAAAAATGGATAAATATGTCTCTAAAGACAAATTTTGATTCTATTATGGTTTGCAGAAATTAGTTCGTTTTTGCTGCTGGAAGTTAGACAACAAATGACCAACTTACTACTGAAATTTGATATATGAAATGAGTAAAATGTTAAGGTCTAAAGGGAGACGCTAATATTTGCATTCAGTTCAGGTTCAGCGCAGGTCTTCATCTGGGAGCAAGAGAATGTTCTTACATCTTCGCACAAACAAAACATCCTCTTGCGTCCTCTTCCAAATTCTTTTCATCCATTCTACTTTTCCATTTCCTCTTTTCCCCATGTTCTTTAAAGCAGTGCGCAACCGCCGGTCTGTTAGAAATTTTTCCCGGTCCGCAGAGAAATAACACTAATTAACAAATATAATTTAAATTTTTTTACACGAATATAGCTTTTTACTAATTTATTTTGTTCCAAACGGTTTATACTTTTACTTTCTCTTACCTTTATATGAAATATATAGAGAGAAAGTATTGCGATCACAAAAAAAGTCGATGTCGAGATTTTAAAAGAAATATACGTTATGAGGTCCCCTGAGTATTAAAAAATGGGTCTTGCGAAACTCTGTGTGAACAAGATTTTGCAAAAACGAAAAACCTACAAGGATAAAATTTTATATTTAAGCTAGTTATCTGTCGCTTGCATTTTGGAGCTTTTCAATAAAATAGGTCAATGGGTACATTTACTAACGCACTTTTTTAGTTTTTTTTTTTTTTTTTTTTTTTTTTTTTTTTTTTTTTTTTTTCGATTTTCTAAAAGTTTGCTCTGATGATTTTGATATATCAATTGCGTATTTATTATATCAAATTAACAAATATGTTAACCCTAATCCGCCTCAAAATTGTTTGGTGGTCCATTTTACTCTTGTACGTTTGTGCGATTTTCTCTTAGACCATTCTAACGATTTTGATTAAATTAGCTGTATAAATAATAAATTAAATTTTAAGATCTATTAAAAATAAAAACATTTTCAAATTAATGTGCGGCCTTCATTTTTTTAAAAATCTTTCGGCATCTGTGGCCATTTAGACTCCGACCTTATTCATTTATACCAATTGGTAGCCAATATAATTTAAATAAATTGTTATCCCTCAGGACGGGAAGCGAATCACAAGGTCCCTCATTTTAAAGGATATTTACACTTTAATGGGTTAAATGGGCATTCAATAAATCAGGTTGAACAATAAGTCTTTTTTTTGGTTATCTGATAGAGCAAGTGACTTTAAAACCAAAGGACGCTGGTTCAAACCTCCCATCTGTTATTTATTTTATTTTTTTTATTAAATATATTTTTGCCTGGTTGTTATTTTCTCTTTCACATTACTCATATTCAATGTTAAAGTTTATTTATTTATTTTGAGAAATTTTTTCGTTAATTTTATTACTTTGCCTGTCCGCGAAAAAATATTACATCTTTTGGTGATCCGCCGAATGAAAAAAGGTTGAGAACTGCTGCTTTAAAGTACATAACATAAATATATAATGCCTTCAACGTTCTGGTGATTTCAAAGACCGAATTTTTTTATTACATTTTTAAAATTTTTATTTAATGACTTGCGTTCTTATGATATGAAAAAAAAACACTCTTTCAGAGCTGCCAAATTTATTATTATTATTAATATTAAATTGAAAAAAATTTCCTAGATCAAAGAACTCTAAAAGCTGATTAACTTGAATATTTATACGCTCACCCCTTAAACTTAATAAATCTTGGTAATAAATAAAATTTTATACAAATATTTTTTAAGACTGTTTCTTTACTATTTTCTCTAATATGAAATAGAGAAGGAAGTGATCACTCTTCATCTTATTCTGATAATTAATTTCTCAATGATTAATTTTGGCAAATAAATTGTTTTGTTTTTGACATTTGGCAACGAAAGCAATATAAATATAGATGATATATTAATAATTTTGACGTTTATCGTTACCTGACAATTTAAATTATTTGGTAGCCATTTAGTGATATATTAATCAGACATTGTTGATTATTATTATTTCATTCCATAAAATCTTTTTTTTAATTTACAATAATGAAAATTGTTTAGAAGTAAGTTTCTGTTTGAATTCTGATGAGGGAACTATAAGGCAGATTTTAGCCTTCTGATATCTAACCCATTCGGAGACATTCTTCAAATAGAAACCCCTCTTGCACAAAACACTAACTGTAATAAAATATATATATATATATATATATATGTATACACACATGCTGTGTATCTCATAAAATTCTCATTGACATTATTATACCCAGCCAATAAGTGACTGATAATGGAGGAATAAAATTTGGTCCGAAACGTCTCCTTTTGACTTTGGAATCTAAAGGCGTTGTTTCAATAATAAAAATTTTATAGTTAATTGGATACCAATTGTTTCAAATAAATAAGGACAAATAACGAAATAAGGAAATTATAGAATTCGATACAGAAAAACAAATTTATTTCTTCAGTTATGTAACTAAAAATATATTCTGATAACTTTCCTATCACTTTTTAAATTTTAAATTTTGAAGTTGAAATCTCGAAATATAATTTCAAAAATAACAACTTGCATTCTGAATCTTTTTTGATTTAAGAAAATATTTGTTCTTTTTCCATCTTTTCTTGTTAAACTTAGAGATTGTAAATAAATAAACAAATTATTCAGGTTTGTGGTCATGATTTTGTTTTATTGAAATCACTATCTCAATATTCTCTTAGTATATCTATTATTACGAGTATTTATTATTTATGTCCATATATCAAATTAACTAGAAAATATGTCAATTATTATTACTAATGATAGCCCTTATTGAAAATTATTTATATTACAATTACATGTGATTTGAATATCCATTTTGAAAATATATCTAATATCAAATGCTTTTATTACAATATCATTTGATATTAGTTTTTGCTTTCTGGAAGACAAATTTCGACTTGGAAAGCAATCCTTTCTCAACATTTGATTTAATATTGGGTTGTTCGGAAAGTCATTTCGTTTTTTCCCGCCAGAGGACTTAATTACGTTTTTTCGAAACTAACTTCA
>JAAAKE020137126.1:0-13801 GCA_010014785.2 Anisolabis maritima
GCTCAGGACGGGAAGCGAACCACTGACCTTTGGTATGTGAGGCGAAACCTCTACCTCTGCACCAAGGGACAAGGCTAGTTAACGAGTTGTAATTACGAGAGTTAATATACTTATATTCAATTTAAAATTTTAAAATTTTAATTAATTTCTTTTATATTCTTTTTATATGAAAAAGATTCAACAAATAGGAGAATAAGATTCTAGAAAATGAAAAAATTCCTCTCGCTAGGATTGGAGACAGGTTGAAGACGTACAATTAAAAGATTTATAATTATAAAATAATAATATTTTCAAAAGTTAAAATAATTAAAAGAAATTCAAATCTTTAAAAATTAAATCGTTTTAAAAAATAGAATAAATTTAATTTAAGTGAATTATATATATTAACAAAATTTTTAATAAATAATAACAAATTAACGTCACATTCAAGTTTAACAGTTTGTCTACATGTATTATAAATATTAAATGGAAAATAAAATAATCATGTTAAATTTCTTACTTTCGTAAATTTCATATATATATTTTTTTAAAAAAGGTCTTTAGCGAAATTACAATATTACAATATATTACAGTGCAGGCGTGGCTCAAAAGAGATGAGAATCTATTAGTCTGTGACCATATTGAAAAAGGCTTTGTCTATTTTCTTTTAGAGAGCCAAGTTTCCTTTTTCTTTAATTTCTGATATCATACAATCTTTATCTTTAGAAATCAATTTTATCCTAATCTTATAATTTTTTTAAATATGAAAAGTAAAGTAAAAGTGGGGTAACATTAGAACTAGCAGGGTCCGCCTCGAGAGTGAGGCCCTAGTCAAGAGGGCCTCTTGTGATGCATGAGTTAATACTTATGTACCTTTTTTGTCATTTTTTCAAGGGGGCCGAAAAAAATTCAGCAGAGGAGGAGCTCAGAGCATATTAGTCACGCTACTGGAAATCTCGATAAAAAAATTAATTAGAAATAAGATTGTGAATTATAGAAATATAACCTTATAAAATAGAGGCGTAGCTAAGTGGTGCACTTTTAGAGGCTGCAGTTTTGCCTTATATCTCCAACAAAAATGTCAAAAAAAATTCGGGAATAAAAAGTAGGATCAACTAGGGGCGGCAAATTTTGGCTTACATCTCTAGAAAAAAAATTTCGAGCAGGAGTCACCCTAGGAAGGCCAAACCCTAGCCACCATACTGCTATAAAAAAAGTAGTTAATTATAAAAAAAATTTTTTGAACTTGGTATTTTTTGAAAAAAAATTCTAAAAATTTTATTAAAATATTTTATATTATGAAATAAAATTATGATATCATTTATTTTAAAGAAATTTGTCAAAAGTAACTAATAGATGATAACTTTATGAACTTGATTAGAATTCATTATTCATCAAGTTTTTTCTATTAATTTTTTTTTTTTTTTACTGTGTTTGAAATTATAATAAAATTATTTTAAAAAATAATTAGCTAAACTCCGACACTCGCGGTTGTAGTTTTTGAGTTGTATAAATTTTTGGGTCCCACCAGTGGAGAGGGGCTTCTCAGCATGCTCTCTCTTCCCTTGCAATTCAAAGGCATGCGGTGAGTCTGATCGGGGGCGAGTCTCTACCTGCCTCCATGCAGCCATTGAACCAGAAGAAAAGTCTCTGTATTGACACTTTTCTACAGATATTACCATGGTCAATGTTGTGCCAAAATAAAATCCATCATTCCTCCAAAAGCGACGTTTGTCCGCAATACAAGGGAGTCATCGTCCCAACATCTCCACGTCGTTAAAACACACAGCTAGTAGGTCTGGTCCCTATGACCTCCCGTGACTGGAACAACCTCCTTGCTACTATCTTCCCTAAAACTTATAATCGCCAATCTTTAAAAGCCAACCTCAACAAGCACCTTTTACAGCCCCACTCTCTTTTTCTCCTCTTCTTCCTGGATGCATGTGACCACTGGTCATTATAAGTGCGTTGAACTTTATGCTTCCAAATCCAAAAATAGATTACACCCACAATACGCAAGCCCTTCAAGAAAATGCGCTAAAAAAAAAGAATGAAAATAAATTTATTAATTCCCTTATTTACTAGAAATGGTTAGTGAAATAATTTAACCAACCTGTTAAGGGAATGAAAAGTAAACTCAGAGAAGTTACTCCAGTAATGTGTACATTTATTCCCTCTTTTGATTTAAAATATTTTGTTGAAGTTGTCGTGGTCGTGTTTTTTATCAACGCTATTTAATTAACCCGCGAGGGTTTGTTTTATTAAAAACAAGAAAGTCATTTCAAAACGGAAGAGAACTTTTGGATAGTTATTGTTAAAAAGAAAAATAATATTTTTAGGTGTTTGAAAAAGAAAAAGTAATCGGAGAAGAAAAGAAACGAATGAATTCTGAGTTAATGCCTCTTGACGCCTTTTGAAAAAGGTACTAGCAATTTATATCTTGAGATACATTCAGTATCTTGTTCTCCAATTATTAAGAGATTTTGCTTATTGCTTGCATATTTGATTGTCTTAATAAATTAAATTCAAAACTAATTTTTCTTGGTAAAATTTAAAAAAGAACCAGTCACCCTGTGGCCGAGAGGTTAGAGGTATTGACCTTGTTATTATTATTGTTAACCTTAAAAGCGAAGGGATGTTAATTTGGAATATTTGCCAAGCAGCCCTGAACCTCAGATGGGTGGGGCCGAGGAATAAGACTGTTGAAAGCCATAATATTAATTTTTCATAAAACATAATTGTATATAGACATAATTGTCTTAGCCGAAAAATGACTTAAAATAAAAAATAAAAAAATTCGGAATATTTATTTAAAATCAATTGGATATCAATTTATATAAATAAATCTGCCTTGATAATTAACTGTATCGCAAATATTAATATATATAATTGAAATGTTTAAGTCTATATGGCATCAGGCCGAAAAAACAATTAAATAATTTGGGCAGAAAATTGCAGTTTTCAATAATTTATTGATTCCATTTTTTATTCAAAATAATTTACTTTATATTACATATTATTATTATTATCATTATTGTCGCATACATTATTACATACATGATACATTACATATTGCAATGAAAAATGAAAATTTTTGACCGAAATGTTGATCAATTTGGTAACTCTTTAATATAGATTAAAATTTTTTTTTCATTTTGAAAACATTTTTTTGGAGTAAAGCATTTATTATAATTAATTTCCTAATCATATTAAAAATACAATTTTTTTAGTTTTTTCATAATGAAATTTATATCATTTATTTTTTTTTTTTTCTAGATTTATAAATAAATTTTCTTTTTAATATTTTGATGTTTAAGAAAAAAAAAATATGGCACTCGTTGAAGTCGAACCTACTTTGTCCTCTGATTTATTTCCAAGGATGAAGAACCCTTGGGCAGACACGGAGTGAGTTCAACTCCAAAGAATGCGCTTTTTTTTAGTTAAGACTCAAAACTTTAAAAAGAAAATTTACTTAAAAATAATTTTATAAATTTCGGTTCTAGGCGGAGGCAGCAAATAGATTTAACTGGAGATGAACAAATAAACTTAGCTAATTGGCGATTTAGAGGAGTCAATTTAACCAAATGAAAATCTTAAAATTGTAAGAGGTATTTAGTTTATAGGTTACAACCCTCAAAGGCGTAAACCCCGGGAGAATGTGGGTTCGAGTCCCGTAAGTGCCTCATTTTTTTAATTTGCGAATTTAAGCTAAATATACTCGTATATTAAGATCGCGAAAACAAAAAAACTTTGTTCGAAACGTCTCAAAATTTGTTTTTCATTAAGCATCTATTTGCTGTCACTGCCTTCCCTTGCAGTCAATTTTGAACATAGCAATGATTTCTCCCACCAATATATAAATTTTTTTTAAATGTAATTAGAAATGCTATTTGTAACAAAAAAAAAAAAAAAAAACTATTTTATATTATATTTATTATTATTTTATAGTATATCAAATTGATAAGCGTTAATTTTTATTAGATGAATTTTATTTCTAATAAAAATAAAGTCTTCGGCATCGAAGGCCACATAGACATCAAACAATTTTAATATATTATTTAAGATAAAAATTATCCAGGCATATATATTCATTTATAATAATTGGTATCTAAATGATTTAAATAAATTTTCATTGTCTGGGACCCGAACACACAATCACAATGTCAATTTGAGGAATATTATTATTTAGCTTTAATAAAATTGATCTGATCATCTCAATTAAAAAAAAAACTCGAGAGTCCAATGAAAACATATTCATTAGGGATGGACGATATTATGAAACATCAATTATAAAAAAATATAATTGAGTTTCAAATCGGGTTATTGATATTTTTAACATCTAATATTTACAAATTAAATTGGCATTTAATATAAATAGAGAATGCAAATATTTAAATAAATATGTTAAAAAGCTTAGTAATGTAAACAAATAATCAAATAGTTAGATTGGTAGTAATAAATTTCCATTCATTTAATAATATGGAGATTTAAATCAATATTTTATATCAAATAATAAAGAGCATATTAAATTCTCTAATATTATAATATTAATACATTATATTAAGAATTTCATTAATTATTAATTAAATTTTCAATGCATATTTGGAACTATTAAAAATCGAGTAAATTGTTAAAATAGTGATTCCATTGAAGTAATAAATTATCGTTTTATTATTTTTAAATTTTCTTCGGAAAAAAGGCCTTTAGATAATACAGGCTATAAAAAGCCCCTAAATGGCTTAAATCAATTTAAATATAAGAAAGTGTACAATTTATTTACATAAAGATATTATATATCTTTATTTAAATAAATATAAACGATAAAACGTAAAACGAAATATAATGAAACTAAAAATAAGATTGAATAGTAATATAATTTCTGGCTAAGAAT
This sequence comes from Anisolabis maritima, assembly GCA_010014785.2. Lineage (NCBI taxonomy): Eukaryota > Metazoa > Arthropoda > Insecta > Dermaptera > Anisolabididae > Anisolabis > Anisolabis maritima. The sequence continues at coordinate 4,871 of JAAAKE020137126.1, forward strand.
TGTTTAAGTCTTTCTCTGTCCATATTTATTTAAAATAATCGATAGCCAATATAATTTGAATAAATTTTTATCGCTCAGGGCCAAAAACGATCCGCTTACTCTAGGATCGTGAAGGGACAGGAGTAGAGGCTAAGTTACTTTAACAATTGAAGTCTCTCACATAAAAGTAACAAAATTTTGTAAGGAGATCGAATTCAGGCACTCAAAGAATAAAATAAAAAACATTTTTTTTATTTTGACCTATCATCGACGTTTCGGTTATATTACACCAGCCATAAAAAAGAATCTTGGGACAAAATTACAAAAATTTTCTTTAAATATGGTCTCTAGTTCAGGGTTTTACATGTCACGCCCCACCTCCATAAAATCCAAAATTTTTTTATATATTAGATATGTTAAAAGTAATAAATTAATAAATAAAATAAACTGATCACATTGAATTGCTCACTTCAGTTTGGGACACAATGGTCTTTTTGGTGTAATGAAAGGAATAAATTTTAAAATTTAAATTTTCAAAATATATTTTTTATAAAGAACATGATTTTAAATTATTATTTGATTGAACAAGTTTAATATATAAAAAAAAAAGAAGGAAATTGCAATAAATGCGGAATGTCTATTATACGAATTTATATTTGCTTGATCATGATTTTTTTTTAATCAATTTTTTTCATTTTTATATTTTTATTCCATAAATATTATCAGAGCAATAAGGGAGTGAAAGGGTGTAAATTATTCAAATATTATTTTCTAAAAATCAATATGCGGCGGTCACTTTTCTCTTTCAAAAAAAAAAAAAAAAAAAAAATTAATAGACTCGTACATAAGAATTTTAATGCCTTAACTTATTTTTTAGAATCTCTTCATTTATATGAGCAGATGTCGGAGAGGTACCTTTGATGAGACAGAAATTAGCGTAGGAAATATTTTGCTTCTCACTATATATTAAACTTTAAAGTTTTCTTGGCCTTTTTAGATTAACTTAATAAATATCTTAATTTTTTATTGTTTTATAATATTACTCTTCTTTTCTAATAATTTGACTCTCTCGCTTAAGATGAGCTTGTGGATGATAATGCCTACGAATTAGCCGAGGTTTTCTCCAACTTCTCATTCCCGTCCCCCCCCCCCCCCCCTTTACCTCTTCAAGCTGAGCGTTGTCACGATTTGCTCCTTTTCTGTCTCATTTATTGTATTATTTACTAAACCAACCCCGGAAAAGAATTAGGCTTTTATTGAATGGATAATTTACCATTCCTATAAAAAATTTACACTATTGTTATTAATCCTGAAAAGAAATTACCTTAAGACTCTATTTACTGATCCTTTTAACACAAGTGTTCCGTTCTTTATTTGTCAAAAGAGAAATAAATGATTCTGTCTTGAAATCTCTAATTTTTTTTTTTAATTTTATTTATATGAAAGATAATTGGATGTGTGTGTAAGAGAGGCCTTCCCTTAGGCATAAAACAGCCCTCTTCTTTGGGACTATTAGCATGCGGGGGTTGCGCCAGACGCAGGGGTGGCTTTCAATGCAAGGGTTGACGGCGCCGAAGTCTATTTCAGCACCGGAAGGGGGTTTATTTCAGGCGTTTGCGCGGGGCAACGCCACCACAGAGACAGGGTGTGGCCTCCTCGGCTCACATCCTCCGAAAAGATCGCTAATTATTTTCTCTAATCTTAACCTTGAACTTAGAGTGGTGTATTTATTTGGCTGTGACTTTATTACTATCTAATTAAATCATGATGTCATGATCCAAATAAATGAGTTGCTAAATATTCTAAATTCCAAAGCAAATTGGACCTTCTCAATTGAGGGATGAAAATAATTATCTTGATTCACTTTTATAGTGCCGAATTAGCCAGACTCAAACGGGTTTTATAAAAATCGAAAAGGTATGTATATGTACGACCTTTTTTTGTTCAATCTTATTTTTAAGAAATGCAAAAGGATGTTGCCATTGGATCGTGAGCCTTGAGTGCGCGCGCAATGTTGGTAATTGGGTGAATCTTAATCGGGCCGAACCTTGGTGCTTAATTTTAGAATTTTAAGGTTATTTCAATGCCGAAAAAAAGAAATAGTTTGTTATCAATCAACCGTTAGCCATCAACTGATAGGAGACTGTGTGAAAATGTACATTCACTATATTCAAATCAAGTCAAGGGGAAGGGGTGAATTTAAATGGAAGGGATGCTTATTCCCCTCCCCCTGGTCCAGATGCTGCGAGTTTAACCGTTGAAATTCTATTATAACACTCTATCTCTCTCTCTCTCTTTTTCTCCAGGAAGTTTAATAATATTAGTAAAATTTTATCTCATAATATTATTATTATCATCCTATTGATAAAGATTAATAATCGAGATATGGCCTTCATCAAAATCCTCCAATAATAAGTGATTCATTGTTTTATCGAACAATTTCAATCTGGGCCAAATTGATAGAGTGAAAAAAAGCAAGGTTATGTGAAGCCCTTGAGAGCTCTGCTGCCACTCTCAAGGTTGCTTTCATCCTAATCTCTTCCTATTTACTATCAAAAGGAGATTGGAATTATGTATGCAGGTGGGTAAAAGCATCATCATTATTTTGATCCATCTATGAGAACGTGTGTTAGTAATAGTGCGTGAGTGGTTTCATCCACCCCTGTTAAAATGAAAAGGGGGCGCAAACAAGACCAGACTAGGGGAGGATAGCGATGGAATGACGAGAGAGAATATCTATATATAAAGCAAAAAGCATAGGGGTTGTTTCGAATTTGCAATGGGGATGACTCAGGGGTAAGAGAAAGGATATTACGTGAAAGAGAATGTGCATGGGGGAGGAAGGATAAAAGAACGAAAGGGAAAACACTAGAAGATAGTGAAAGTAAGAGATGTTAATGATGTTGGCTGCAGGGTGTCCTTCAAGATGCTTCAAGTTGAAGAGAGAAACACTCTTACTTTTGTTCTGTCACATGCGCATTGGACAATAAACAAAATCCAGGAGAATCGGTGAAGGTCAATGGTAGTAGGTCAAGACTCACCGAGATCGGGAATGGAGCTGCTTGGCTCTTCGGAATTACAACCCTTGACATCAGCGATGGTGCGCTGTTTAGGCGGCGGTGGTGGCGGCGGTGGACGCATGGTAGCCGATGTTGATGACACCACTGGGGGTGGCGGGGGCGGCGGAAAATTGAACTCTTTTGACGTAGTCACTTTCGTAACTGACATATTGTCCTTTAGGTTACAATCTAGAGCAGCACCATTGGGAGAGTCATGAGCACATGGAGCACACAGACACAGAGACACACACAATAAGGGTTAAAAGAGAGTTGAGACACTCGTTGTTGGTGATTGTAATGTTGATGTTGATGTTGATGATGATGATGAAGCTGTACACGAGACGACAGGCAGGGCGACACGGCCAGTGACGGACTGACTGGTGCGAGCCCCGGCGCGCGCTGCGAGCCGAGTGCGCGCTGTGCGCTGGCCTTGTCCTTGAACGCGGCTGCTGAACCCGGCGGCGGCGGCGAGTGCGGCGACGGCAGCGCCGGCGAAGGGGCGGCGCTTATCGATTGCCAACCAAAAGGGAGAGAGTGAGGGCAAGGAAGGCCGCCGTCGCCGCCACCAACACCAACATTACTATCACCACCACCAATATCACTACTACCACCACCGCCGACGCCATGTTGCGCCCTGATACTCCCTTTCCCTCTCTCGCTCTTTCCTTTTCACCGCGGAAACCAGGCCATCATCGCATTTCCTCCACAATCATCATCGATGATGGCTAGACTACCGCACATGGAAATATTTATTTCCCACAACTTGTCAAATATTCCCTCTTACTATAATTCTTTGGTTAAAAAATAGGTGACAAGAATGTCACGAGGCTTTTCTATAAGTAAGGCAAAATCAATTTTTTACAACAATCAATCCAGGTGAAGTGCAAATATTTTTTTAAATTTATTGACTGATGTGAAATGCAAATCTGAAAAATCAGAGAATTTTAAGAATAAAGAATTTTTTATTATGCTCTGCCAGTCGGTCGGTGATTTGCCGACTATATGAGTTTATTTAGATTGCGATTTTTGAAGATGCAACTAATTTATGTCCGTATAAACTTCATTTATTATGCATACCTGTGAGGCTGCTTATGAGAGACTGTCCGAAATATCTGCATAATAAATGAAGAGTGGGGGACATAAAATTTGCTCTCCATCCATCCATCATCTCTTCCAAAAATACAGAATTTTTTACTTTTTTAGAGAAGATAAATTTTGAAGAAATTTAAATGCTTTTTTTAAAGTATTTTTCAGCATCGTAGGCCAACCTAATTTATTTATATTAATTGGTAGCCAATATTATAAAAATATCGCTCAGGATGGGAAGTGAATCAATGACCTTTGGTATGTGAGGAATTTAAATGCTAGATTTAAAATTTCTCATTTATATTTTTAGCCCAATTCATTTACATTTTGAGCGATAGTTCAACATTGTTAATACACTCTTTCTTGTTCCTACATGCTTACTCATCTGGACCATGTCTGGCCAGATCTTAATTAGAAAGATTCCTAAGGTATGGGATCAATCTTTAATTAAGGAAGTCTTGGAGGATTTTTTACTTTAACAAAAATATTTTAACTGTGCCAACCAACCGAAGGTTGCAATATAAAATTATATATTCTAATAAACAGTGAAAGGGAACTATGATTTATTTTGTTTTTATTTTGATATTTATACGTTATACATTATTATATATATATGTATATTGTTATCTTATTGTATTGATATTGTTTTGATTTTTGAATCCTGTTATATATTTACATTTTATACATATTTTGCAATCTTAATATTTATATTTTTGATATATTTATCTATTTATATATATGACCAAATGTCAAATCAAATGAAAAAAAAAACCGAAGGTTAGAAAGGGAAAGTTAATGAAACCGCAAAGAAAAATCGGAATTTGAATTAATGCTACCAAAATGTGTTTTCAGTTTCCCTAAGTCCATTTAATTACTCAAGTACTTAATTACTTTTAGGAATGATGTTTGGTAATTTCTTTCGCGAAAACTTAAAAGATAATTATACAATTATGTTGAAATTTTGCATACATACGAGACGAGTCAAGAACTGAATGATTTTTGATAAACATCATTAAGGTTCGCACTAGGGGGGAGGGATGTTTAACGACCGTTCAACTCTCTTGTTTCTTCGAGGCCACCTATCTGAGGTTCAGCAGTGCTTGACCTTGCTTAACAGCGATGATATCGATGGCTGTTCTTCATTGCCTCAGCCAGGGCCGTCGGCAAATTGCCAAATTTTTTTTATTAATAATGGAAATTGATTAATACACACCAAAATCTCTAAACCCGGCTACCTAGAGTCCCCGGCGCAAACAATCTGGTGTGACAGCACAGCACACAATTTTCTTTACCTGAGGTAAGAGAAAGTTGTGTGATGTGCGGCCATCACTCCAGATTTTTTAAGATATTCTAAAATTAGACCTTCCTCCGAATACAATTTTATAAAATACTCGAATTGAAATTTATTTATTTATTTATTTTATTTTATATATTACATCTTTGTTAAAAAATTATTTTAATTTGATTTATCCATTCAAACCAATCAAATAAAGCAAAGAATATAATTAATCAAATAATGAATGTGAAATTTAAATATATTAATTTTTCATTTCATTTGGACTGAATAGGTCCACCTACTTGGGTTCCCCATTTATTTACCCGAGGTGCTTACGTATAAGGAGACACACATCTCAAACCTCAGGCCGTAGTTGTTATAATTTAAAGTATTTATTTATTTATACCAATTGGTATTCAAATGATTTAAATAAATTTTCAACGGACTGCCTGGGATTTGAACCCTTTGACTTTGAAGGTTATCAATATTAACAATGTCAATTTCTTTAACTTTTTAACCACGAGTGGAGGGGGAATTTTTTAATGTGATGATAGTTAATGGTCTAGTTTCATTCAAAATATATATATCGCCAACTCTTCTATAAACCTCTATTTTCAAATGAGAAATAAACAGATGAAAGTCCAATTTTTTATGAGTGAATCTAATCTCTAAATGTCATTTATTTGGGCAAGTGCTTTGGACTTGGAGAATGAGTTTACATATATTATCAAAATAAGGCTTCTTCATCATATAGCCCAAACCCCTCGGCCAAAATTGATGAAGTTTAGGTATTTGGTTCATTCGTGAAAAATTGGAGATACGACTTAGGATTATACTGGCCAGAATGCATTCCTTCACCAAGAGGAGCTATCAGTGAAAGAGTTGAATAAATTTTGCTATAGACTGGATTCAAATTTAAATTGTCTTCAACACAGGTTTGGAAATATTAATATATTGACTTTATTTTCTTGGCTAATTCGTCCTCAATCGATTTTTTTAGAAATATTCGAAGAAATTATTTTAAATCAAAAATATGATTTTTTGGAAATTGGAAATAAATAAAATATTGTTTTGTTGTAGGCTTATTTGCACTCAAGGCAGTTGAGGCTGGATTGGGGTTTTAGCCCTGAGGATTGCCAAAGAGGGGGAAGGTGCAAACTCGAATTAAATTAGTTAAATTTTAGAAACATTATTTTTTTTTTTTTAATTTTCATTTCAAAAATCATTTATTTTTAAAATGATAAATGATATGATATTTATAGTTCTAATAATAAGAATCTTTTTGTGGAAATGTAAGCCAACTGAAGAAAATCAGGCGATGGCCTGAGCATGGTTATTAAAACAAATCTTTATCTCTCATAGTAAGATAACAAAAAAAAAAAAACTTTTTTTAATATTATCCGGGAGGGAGGGGGACCCTGCAATCTCCAGATGCCCATCACTACTAAAGATATAAAATGAGGGCCAGACAGAAATAAAATTACAAACCTTGATATAAATTTTATCAACCGATAATGAGATGTTATAGCATAAATTCTATTCTGCAGTCGTCACTTTTTTTTATGCTGATAAAAGCAAAAAATTAAATAATACTTATAAAATCATGTTAGAATAGAATTTCTGTTAACACATCAACATATTCTCTGGGTTAATATCTTTGACTTTCCATTATTTGAGAGATCCAAATAAATAAGAGAGAGCAATAAAAATATTTAATATCCTTTTAAATATCAAATTTCTTGGCTTTCAGGCACTTAGAGAAGACCAAGTGAGTGAGAATGCCTCTTATTTTCTTTCAAATGAAGGAAACGGAATAAAAAATTTGCCTCCTGAATGATTTATTTTAACATATTAATGGCATTCTACAAAATATAATATTCCAGTACTTTTCCTTTTTTTATTAACCTCACTTTTAGAAATAAATGCTCGCATATGATTGCAACGTCATCATGACGCGACACTCAAAAGCCAATCAGCAGCTTATCATGGCAAACATTTTCGGATTATATTAATCTCTCTTCAGACATTCATGTCAGGAACTGACACTTTGTGATTACTCTAGAGATAATTTTAATGGGAACAATTCTGGAGTGGGTTCCCATTACCTTTCTCAGGAAGGAATAAAAGTTAGATAATTTTTGTCATGTGGAGGATTTGAATCGAGTTGCCTTCAACTCAAGATTATAAGTTTAGCTGCTTTATCCCGTCGGCTCCTCTCAGATTATATAGTTATTCCAAAAAGCAAAAAAAAATAGTATGAGGATTTAAATTTAAAAGGAAAATAATTCAAATTTCTATTTAAATATTCTAAAATTAGATTTTTAAGTGATCCTAGCTCCGCTTCTCCGTGTTCCACTAAGAAAAAAAATAAATTGACGTTTTTGTTCGCAATTTTCCAATAAGGAACAAATTTGTTTACCCTGGAGGCTCCCATTTTTACCTCAAAATTGTTTTTCCCCAAGAAGAGGAACATAATAAATTACATTAACAGGTTGCATGATTATGTAATATTTATTTTACTAAAAAAAAATTTCGCTGTTTAATTAGATTTTTTTTTTTATAAGGCAAAAATGAATTTTTGTTCACTTTTCCTCTTTAAACCCCAATTAAGGAAAATCTTTTAAAATTATTAAAAATCTGGTGTGAAATAACACATCACCAACATTCTCTTACTTGATTAGGCAAAAGAAAGTAATGTGATGTGCTGTCACACCAGATATAATTTTTACATTATGATAGTCCCGAGAGGTAAATAGTGATATCACCAATTTTTTCAGCCCAAATTTATCCCAGGAAAATAATTATAATTATAAAAAAAAAATTTAATTGGCAATTAGATCTTGTTTATGCCCAATCCCGTGGCTGAAGGAGAAATATTAACATATAGAGGTCCCTTAATAACTTTAAAGAAAGTTTGGGTTAGAAAATAAAGGAAAAAATAAAAGAGAAGGAAGATAATTAGAGAAACGGATGAGTTTTTTATTTTTTACTTTCATGTGACTTTTTTAGTGTATAATTGTGAACTTATTCTAAACAACATTTAAGAGTCTAAAAGCCGAAGTTGCTCAATGCCCTATCAAACATTAAATAATAGTAATAATAATAGGATAAAATTTCTACTCGATTTAGGGAAATGATTGAAGAAAAAAATATGAAATGAAATTTTTGTTAAAACTTCCATTCAAATGTTCAACACTAATTAAATGGGTAAGTGGATAATTTGTACCTGACTGGAAATTTTCTCTCCTTCAATATGACAGTCTTTTAATAATCATTCAATATACGTTGATTTTTTTGCACTCTATTCCACATATATATATATATGTGTGTGGAATAATGTTTTCCCGGGTTGGCCTGCGTTGATTGTTGAGATTAACTGGACTTTCGGCTCTCCTTTTGGAGCCATTTTCAAGAGTTTTGTGTTAGGAAGTTTTGGTGGAGGTAGTTTGTTTCAGTTTTCGGGGTCGCAATCTTGCTAGTCCCCAAGTTTGGTCGGTGGGTGTGGATGTGGATGTGGCGGTGGTTTGGATT
>JAAAKE020137137.1:0-13795 GCA_010014785.2 Anisolabis maritima
ACCTTTTATATGTTTAAGGTTCTTATAAATATATTTTTTCTTGAGAAAAAAGACAATAAATAGATTCGCCAAAAAACGCAACTAAATGACAGGCTGTTCTCAAATAATGGTGTTTTCTTACTAATGGACTCTAGATCTGTCCCAGAGGGGTTCCTGCAGACCCACTTATTAATTTCCTCAGAAAATTTAACAATTCCTTATGCGCGGTCTATTCTCAGGTATTGTGGGCCATTAATTGCTTTATTAAAATTAGAAACCGCTTGTCTAGATAAACAACTCCAGTAGAGCCACCTCTGATGACGAAGAGTGCTCTGCTGAAATTTTATTAATTGAAGCTGAAAGAGGCAACATACCTCCTTTAGGAAAAGTATACAAAATACATTTTTTAAAATATGAACTATATAAACATTCACTTACATGAATAAAGGAATAAATTTGACAGTTAAGTGAACTAACAAATTTCACAAACAGCTATCTGTTTAAAAATTATTATTTCCTTACATTATTAAAATCTAATCAATACACCCAAGAGAATTTATCAATTAAGAACTATGTATGCATACATGAGTGTTGTCTTTGCCTTTTAGAAATTAATTTCTAATCAAATAGTAGGGAAAGTTAAACAAATTTCTTTATGAAAATTTCGCAATCAAATATTCAAAGGAAAGGTGAATTGAAGAGCCGACAGTCTCTCCCTCCCTGCCATCCTTCAGCAGATTATACATCTAGTGAAAATTGAATCCCTTCTTCCTTTTCCGTCACTCACTCACTCGATAATATTCCTATCTCCGGCCCTTAACCCAATTCCGATTTCATCCCCGAAAGGCTTCTTGATGCATCCCCAGTTTATTTATATATATAGTATACACATACATACATATAGAGAAAGATAAATAGATAAGCCTTTCCGTTGTTGACTTAAAAGGACAAATTTTATTACCTTTAAATCGAGATAGGTTTGTTATATATATATATATATATTTATAAATGAATTGTAAATCATTCATAAAAATAAAAAAGGGTTAAAAGGAGGAGGGTTTAATGTTGATTCTTCTTGAAAATGGAATTTATCGAATAAAATTGAAATGAAAGGAAAACAAATCAATTTTAAAACTTTGCTAGTCTAATGTAATTATTACATCAAATTAAATATTTAGATTTGTTATAGAAAAGTTTTAGCTGATAATGATTTTAAAATTAAAATATAACGTAAACTTTTTCTTTATTTGTAAAAGTGAATTTATGGGAGGGGGGAATGAGAAGATAATGATTGTAAAATATATTTAGAAGCTAAAATGGGGCAAGGAAGGCAAATTAATCAATTTTTTCTTAATCAGTTTGATTCACATTGTTAGAAGACGTTGATTCAAGTCTTAAAAATATCAAAAAATAAAGAAAACCTACGATGTTTTCTGACTTTCCAGGATTTCCAGTAACTACTCTTCTAGAAAAAAACTTTTCAATAATCCGGCTGTATTCAGAATTCCAGAAAGGTGCAGAATGACAAGGAAAGGGTAAGAGATATTTGGGGACATTATGGAAGAAGTATCTTTTGGCATTGGGATAAGATTACTGGAATTCAAAAAATTGCCTAACAAAAATAACAATATACGTAAATACAAAGCATTATCCACATATTGCAACAACTGCAAGAAATTTTTCATTTTTGGAATGTTGGGGGTCAGAAATGTTAATATATTGAGGATGAAAATTTTAATCATGACAGAATCAAAAATCAATATTTTATATCCTAGATTAGGAAAGTAAAATAAAAACTTAAATTTTATCCTTAATTAATATTTTAAATACTAATCACCTATACTTCTTATTCTTTAAAAAAAAAAAAGTAATTAATTGTGTTTTGGTTTAAATCATAATTATAATAATTTTCATTTTTATCTGTCCATAAACATGAGCTTAATAGATTTAGATTAAATGTAAATCAACTGAAAATGTAAATGATTCATTTGGTGACGAAACTAGTTAGTAGTAAATGAGTAGTGAGTTCCAAAATGGATGTAAAACAAATTAGTGGCCGATAGTTTTGTTGATATGAAATGAGATGGACCAGAAAATAAGTGGCCTCGACATTTGACAACAACACGTCAAACTAATATTATTTGATTGTCATGCAGTGATTGTCATTATGTTTTCTATTTAAGAATAGAGAATTCATGTTTAGAAATTAGCTATTACTCTATTATTCAAATAAATATACAAAACGCTGTGATTGATTTCACATTTCACAAATTGATCATAAATTCACCGATATTATAATTCAGTCTATTATTATTAATTCCGTAATTTAAATTTAGATAAAATCTGCTTTGTTTTGAGTCAAACAAAAATAGAATTTTTAAATTATTTATTTATTTCAATCCATGTTAATTCAGTTCATTAAATCAATCTTCCGCCAATTATGTTTATTTGTCGAATACATCTCATCTCAAATCCAGATAACTTTTATATAATTTTTTACCTTTTACATAACTAAGAAAATCCATTCGGTCGAAAATTTAGAAATCAAGAATACACATTTAAAGATCCTCTGAATTCGAAAAAATAATTTTCTTCAATCTGTTCTATGGGTGTTCACATCTAGTGAGATGCGACTGGGAGTATCCCGGGCTAAGGCTGGAATTTCTTCCATTTTCTCTAAGAAAGTCTTTCCTCATTCCTCTCTAAAATCATCAGGCTGTGTGACGGACCGACTAGCTTCTATTCTCGTTTGCGTTTATAGTTTAACATGCCAACCTTGATTATGAGAAAAAGGCAAGGAGAGTAGAAGAGTTCTAGTCTGTGTCACCAAAATAGAAACTAAACTACAAATTCTAGAAGAATTAAATTATAAACACAACATGAGAATGTGACAGCAAATTTTTGACTTGGTCAAAGGATACTAGTCGTTTTTATTTTTTCGATTTTATAAAAATTCACGATTTTTTTTTTAAATTTTATACTTTATATCAACTAGATAATTAAAAACAAAATAAATATTTTGGTTTTACATAATAAAACCCAAGAAGAGTACTTTACTCTTAAATTTCTTTAGTTTTTTGCAAATATTTCTGTAACCTATAATTTTAGATTAGTTGTCCATAGACTCTTTAAATAAAAAAAATTTGCTTTTAAAAATTTTAATTATATTTCTTTTGTTTTTGCATAAAAATGAACAAGCATTTATTAACATATCATTTTTATGTCATAGAAGAATAATAAAAAAAAATATATAATTTGAAATGAAAAAAAAAAACTTTTGCGTCACTGGAAATTTTGTGTGTCCCAAGAGACAAAAATATGATAATAAACTTTTATATTTTGCTTTTTTACTGTTCTATTGTGATCTCATAAAATTTTTGCTTTGGATTTTTGACAGATTCTCAGTGGAATTCAATCCATATAGCAAAAAAAAAGTAAATTTCTCTCTTTATGTATGTTAAAGACCGTAGTGGCCTGGGACTTAACGTTTTCGGCCTTTAAGCAAACGGTCTTAAGTCAAAATTCATATCAAAGAATATTCTCAATAAATGAAACTTTTAGAACTCCAATTGGTCGTCTATGATCCCCTTCAAAAAGTTTCTTGAACTGGCAAGAAATTCTGCAAAGTGGTAGAAGGTAGTTCTTTTTAGTCACTTCGGTAGACTTTAAAAACTTACATATTAATTATATATTTTAGTTACATATATGTAATCCAGGCATATCTTTTTACATCAATTGGGATCCAAATGATTAATAAAAATCGGGCAACCTGGGATCTGAACTCACACCCTTTGGCTTTTAAGGTCAAGGTTAAGGTTCAATATTGACAATGTCAGTATCTCGGTCACGTTAGGGGGGGGGGGAGTTAATTTTTAAGAAATTCAAGAATATTTATAAATGGCTAAGAGGTTCAAGAGCCATTATTGTGATTCAAAATTGGATCTTGGATTTACGATATATTTCTAAATCGGATTGGATCTACTCATAATGAATGCTTGTATATTCTTACGTCGCCAATCTTCAGCAGGCTGTAATCTAGCCTGTACTAATTAAATAAAAATATAACATAATATTTAACTATTATTTTGTAGGTACATTTTTTGCTGGAGCATAGGAAGCACACCTATGCTAGGCTGGAGATCTTGGGTTCGACTTCCGGGGCCAGGATCCACCCACCAGCAAATACACTCATAAAATAATTGTTAAATATAAGATGACTATACCAAGTTTGATTGAAGCTATTGAATATTATTTATTATATGTTTAGATTATGAAGTAAGATCTTTTCTAAGGGACGAACAACATTTAAATTTTTTATTACTTTTTGCAAACTTAAAATCTTTTTACTTAAGATACCATTTTGTTTTCAACTAAAAAGGTTAAGTGATTTTTTTTTCTTTTCACTGATTCGAATGCAAAGTCTATAGATCGGTTTATCTCTTAAAAACCCCTATCCTCCTCACTATTCTCACCTCCTCCAGTTAACCCCTTTTTTTTTCTCTAACACCAATTTTCAATCGCTAAACTCATTCAAATGAATTAATCTGATTTTCTTCAAGTAGTGTATCTTATCGCATTTAACATTCTTTTTTTTTTTTACATTTAAAACACATAGAAAGTTTTTCCATATATTTTTTGTAGCTAATGGGCTGTTTAAGAATTTAATTAATTAAACAAAGGGATTGAAAATGCGTCTCTTAAGTGAAAACCAAAGAAGAAAGAATATAATTCTGATTAAAAAAGATATGAATATTATCATATATTACGAAAATAGTGAAAAGCTCTTTAGGAAAGAGTAGGATCCTGCAATGTATATCTGAAAACAACCTTTAATAAGTCGGGAGTCTGACGACTTTCTCGTATACATATATATAGGTAAGTTACCACGATTTTTAGAAAAAAAGTTTCAGGAAAAGTACGACTTCCGGTTGCCGGAAGTATACCAAAATTTAACAGCAATTTCCGATTTTGATTTTATGTATGCATACATTTGACAGATATATACGAGTACATATATATATAATATTTGACTCGTCTCAATGAGAAATAATCCAAAAGTTAATAAAGATCTATGATTTTGCTGTAATGCACGTATGTAAAATTTGGTCGATCTGCATTAAAGCGTCCTTAACATAGATACATAGACGTAATTGGAGAAATGGTATTTTCGGGCCCAGAGTGGTCCAAAACGTTAAGAACAATCAAAATCTCGAGATCGAATTTTTGGACGATTAGAATAGTTTCCCTACACTATGTATAGGAGAAAGTAAAAATAGGTACAATAAATTCTAGATAATTGAAATTGCTTCTTCTAACAGGAATCTTCTCTTCAAAATTATTCCCTGGTCTGACTCTGTGGTAGAAAGAAGGTGCAAGTAAATAAGAAGAATATAAGTTTATTTGGAAACTTTTCTTAATAAATTGCCATTTTTCATAAGACCCTTGAAATTTTTAGTTTAATTTGAGTTGTTTGACAGGCTATAGTTTATGAGTGAAAAAATAATTATGAAATAATATATCCCGGAGGCCATTGTAAAAAAATTAAAATAATTATTACTTTTTTGACAAATATTAAATGTATCTATAAAATAAATTAATTTTACAATTAGGTTAGCGAAAGTGATTTTAGGGCAATACTTCTCACAAAAATTTTATAATTCCCCCATGAGAAATTCCTGATAATATAAAGAATCTTTAAGAGATTGGTTGGGTTTGAAATGGGTATCTTTAGGATACCGATATGAAATCTATTTGTATTCTATGGAATAATAAATAAAATAAATTTAAGCCTATAATAGTTTAAAATAATGAATTGATATAAGATATTTTCTATAAATGTATGTAATCGCATGGTTTAAAATATGAAAAAAAAAAAATTCTTTTCATGTGCAAAACATAAATTTTTTTTTTGCATAATTTCTCTGACCTAATTAAAAATTCTATCTTTCTATACAATAATCAAAATAATCTTTCTATTTAAAAGCAGATATAATGGCAGCAGACAGTTTAGTTCCATACTAAGCTTAACTTTAATCCCCGATATAAAGCTTCTATCCTCTATATGTATATTTCAAAAAAAAATTAATATAAAATGTCAAGGGAAATAGCCTACTGTAAATAAAATACTGAATAAAAGTTATTGTTTTCAAATTTATTTTGGATATTCTATTTGGAAAATTGAATGATCAATTATTCAATTTTTATATTCTATTAGCAGGGATTGGAAAATTCAACAATAGTCAAAAATAATCCAATAGTCCCTTAGAGAAGAGGTAAAGTTCTTGTTTCATGATCTAAGGGTCAGTGCTTCGCTTCCCGTCCTGATTGGCTACTAATTAATTTAAATAAATATGGAAGCCATGGCCTCAGAAGCCGAAAATGATTAAATAATTTTGAATTTTTGAATGAAAAAAATTGGGACACTGGTGGGAATTGAACTCACATTCTCTTATATATTAAACTACTTTTGAAATTATCCTTTTTAATGATTCACTCTTACACTGCTTGGTCCTCATAATAAAGGAATCAAAGCAGATTATGAATCTTCAAAATGATATTTTATAAAATTTAATTCAACTAATTACTTTTTTTTTACTACAACCTTCTTCCTTGAAAAGGTGGGAATTACATTCTGCAGTTTATTGAAAAAAGGGAATTAAACAATTAAAAAGGTTGGAAACCACTTATTTAGAGAAACCATTTTTATTTTTTTTTTAGTCTTTTCGGTATCTGAGACCATTTAGACTTTAAAGAATTAAATTATTTATTATTTACCAATTATAGAGACATATTTATTTATTGGTATTCAATTGGTTTAAATAAATTTTCATTGGAGTACCTGTGAATCGAACCCACATCTCTTGGCTTTTAAGGTTATCAATACATTGTTCTCTCTAACTTCTCCTCCCTCGGATGAGGGCGAGTTTAAATTTTAATTTACAATACCTTTCATTTATAGAAATTTTTTGTTTGGGTCTATTAATCAATTATCAGCATTATAAAAAAAAAATTAAATTAAATTAATTGTCCTGTCCCTCGGAAGTGGTCTCGCCTCACGTACCAAGGGTCATTATGTCAGGTGGTTCGTATGTTCGTTCGATCGTTCGGAATGTTATATATCGAGAGTATATAATGACGTATGTATAAAATCCATCTTGAATAGGATTTAATAAAATGAACCCTTTTTAAATAAAGAGGTGATATATTAATTTTTCTTGCTTTCCTTTTTTATTTCGGTTTTTTTTTTTTTTTTTTTTTTATTATTTTAGTCGATTGTCCAATATTTGAGTATATTGAGAACAACAATAACAAATTTTCATTTAAATGGTTTCTCTTTTTACATCTCGATGTTTCTTTCTTTCCTTCTTTTTTTTTTTTTTTTTTATACTTAATAAAGAAAAATTCTTTATACTTGATTCAAATTTAAATAAAAATTTCACCATGAACTATTTGAAGAGAGAAAGAGAGGAAAGGAAAATTAATTTAAAGAAAGATCAACATCGACAAAAAAATGCCAAAATAGTGACAGTGATACGGCACTTCGTCTTGAGTATTTTTTTTCTAAATGATACATATTTTAAGAAAGCCTTCCTCTTTCATCCTATGATGCCCTTTATGTGAATCGAAATAAAGGACGTAAGGTTGTCTGATAAACAGTTGGTTTTCTTTTTCCATCGAACAGCTATCTCCATAACCCACCTTCTATAATACTAAATTTAAAGAAAGTCTTCACACAAATATATATATATATAAAAGAAGAGAAAAATAAGTGTTTCTTATTTATCAGTGAAATTTTATTAAATAAAAAGAGCGTAGACATTTTTTTAGAGTGAGAATAAATTCAAAAACACCAACAAAATTTTCTTTTTTTCTAATAAATCTAATTTTTCCAAGTTACATGAAATTTTACAACTAAAGATCAAAGTTGGTCTAAAATATAAAAACAAAAATTCTAAATGATATGAATTTTTATTTAATGATGTTTTTTACTTTCTCTTGCCTATATATATAGGGAAAAGTATTGCGATCGCAAAAAAATCTATGTTAAGATTTCAACGGATATACACGTTTTGACGTCGATTTTAAATTAAAAATGACAAAAAAAATTATTTATTAGATGATTCTTGAAATTTATTAAATCTTTCCGATATATATATATATATACAATGTAGTAAAAAAAATAATGTATTGATGAGTTCAGGAGTAAATGATTTAATTGGCAATTTAATTTTTTTTTATAATTATAAATATTTTTCTTGGGATAAATTTGGAATTAAAAAAATGGTTACCTACCATTTACTTTTTGCTACAAAAAATCTGATTTTACATAACATTGCTTTCCCTTATCTAATCAAGTAAGAGAAAGTTGTGTGATGTGTGATATATTTTTAGTACGTTTTACCTGATTTTTTATTTTAGGATCTAGAAAGAAATTTGTCAAGTGAAATGAAGAGGCTACTCCACAGTTTTGGTTTAAACGAACACGATTTTGAGATTTTAATAATATTAATACTATTAAAGCAAATTTTTTATTTTTTTATCTAATAGAGTAATAATAATTAAAAAAGTAATTGCTCAGCTCTTTTAAAATAGATGTTTAAGTTATTTATTACCTATTAATTACGAGTCCTCTCTGTATAATAACAATAATTAAATTACCTAGAGGGAGCACTTCGAACTGTTTTAGTGATTTAAAAAAAAAAAATTTAATGTTCTGGTCATAAAGGGAATATAATAATAGCGTGATTCTATCATCACAGGAAAAGAAAAACACAATTTTATTTATTTTTATTTTAAGGGAAGAAGGAGGCCCTGTTTTTAGTAAATATTGAAAATTCGTGAATTATTAACTTTAGAAAAAATCTTATTTTATTCGTTTATCTTTTTGTTTAAAGGTATATAATTTAATTAAACATTTTGCTTTGTTTGTTGTGAACATTTCAATAGACGATCCAAGAACCAAACACAAAAAACAATATAGAAAAAGGCAAAAGAAAATTTGTCTTAAAATGAGGCAAAAAATTCAATTTCAGAATCTTCATACGCATAAGTAACAGCACCTGACATAAACAATATAGAAATTTTTCCAACTATTCCATCACGCAACAATTATTCAGAACTTCTGTCCAACCCTCAAAATGCCGTGAAAGATTCCCGTCACTGAAATGCTTAACTATTTAAACAACAAAACTTTATTAAAAGATATAATATTGACAAAGTGATATATATATAATTTAATATAATTATATACCTTCATATAGACAATCTTCAATTACTGAAGAACTATTAAACCCAGAAAATCAATAGTTCATTTTAAATACAATTAGAAATTCATTAACAATTTAGCATCATTCAACAATATTCATAATCCAAGCTATCAAAAAAAAATTAAATTAAATTTAAATATTTACTCAGCCCTGTCCCTTGGAGCTGGCCCTGTCCCCTGAAGGGCTGGCTTCACATATCAAATGTCAGTGGTTCCATTCCTGAACGACGAAAATTTATTTAAATTATATTGGTTACCATTAAATAAGTCTAAATGGCTTCAGAAAAAGACTTAAAAAAATAATAAAATAATAACTAAATAAATATTTACTTTTTTTTTATTGTATTAGATATCTGTAATTATTCTTTGATTCATAATAATAATGTGTTATATTAAAGATGGCCAAAGCTTTAAATCAATTAAATTAATATAATAAATAAATAAATTTTAGTCTTTTCGGCATCTAAGCCCATATTTTTCTCTATACTTGCTCTCCCTATACTCTATTTGTACTACCATACAAACCGCGCCTCAAGCAAAGCCGTAACTATTTCAAAAACACTATGACTGCTCATTACCCATAAGAACACTATCAGGAATACACAACCCTGAAAATGCTACAGAAATCACACCAACCCTTCAGTCGAGAGAAGTTATATAAATGAAGTAAAAATAAATTTTTATGGCCATCCAGATCATAGGGAAAATGTAAGAAAAGGAGGTAAATAAATTCTCACATTATTATTATTTATATTTATAAAATGTTTGAACAAATTGGTAAGGGTAGGTAAATATACCACACAACTTTCTCTCCTTTAGTTTTGTAATTTTAAATATACAATAGTTTTACTTAATTTTAATAA
Organism: Anisolabis maritima; assembly: GCA_010014785.2. NCBI lineage: Eukaryota > Metazoa > Arthropoda > Insecta > Dermaptera > Anisolabididae > Anisolabis > Anisolabis maritima. Next base: position 10,108 of record JAAAKE020137137.1, read on the forward strand.
GAAAATAAAGAATATAAATGTATTGTTTTTTATTATTATTATTTTTTTAGTCTTTTCGGCATTTGAGGCCATATAGTCTATTCATATAGTCCAAGCATATTTATTTAAATTAATTGGTATTCAAATGATATAAATAAATTTTCATCGGACTGCCTGGGATCCGAACCCACCCCCCTTGGCTTTTTTTAAGCTTATTAATATTGATAGTTGTCAATATCTTGTAATATTTTTCCTCAGCTAACGGCGGTCTATCTAGATCTTTGTTCGATGAGGCCATAAATGGTATTGATATCCAGGATTATTATCCTTAACTTTTTCGCTACCTAAGGCAATTTAGAATCCATCCATTATTTATATTATTTACTCATTTATTATTGACATCTTTCATCCATTGATGAAAAATTTTTATTTATATTCACCTATCTAAATACGGGTATATAGAATTGATTAAATTAAATATTTTATTCATGAAAAGAAACAGGCGTGTTTTAATCCCACTTCACATCCAATTGCAATTTCAACTGTCAAAAGGGCAGGCAAATCGTCATCACCTTTTCTACAATCAAAAAATAAGTGGTCTGAAAATTTTGCTGGTGGGAATTCCATTATCATATTCCAGAAGACTCTTTATTCGAACCATTTCTTACGAAAAAAAAAATGGATTTTAAAGTGACAACGATGGAAGAAAGAAAATATAAAATATTCTTATACGTATGACATGTGCAAACTTATCGAAGTTATAGCTCTCATTAGGAAGAACATTACTCAGTTAAATAAAAAATAAATAAATAAAGATGTTTATGATAAAAGAGACACTTTTTGAGAAATAATACGAATTATAAAAAATGTAATTACATTCCTATAAATAAATAAAAAGGAAATAAAATGGTTTTCAGAAATGTTAACGTATAATTTTCTTTTACCTATATATGAGAAAGTATAGTGATTGCAAAAAAATTGATGATCTCTCTCTCTGTGTGTGTGTGTGTGTGTGTATCTCTGTGAGTAAGGTTTTTCAAAAACGAGGCTGAAATTTTATATTTGAGCTAGCTCGTTGCTTCCATCTCCACATCTTTTGAATAAAATCGGGTAAAGAGTATTAGTACTTTTTTAGTTTTTTTGATTTTCTCAAAATTCGCTCTAACGATTTTGATTACAATTCATATATCAATTATTTATTAGATAATGATTAGAGAAAGCTTGCAACGCAAAAAATCTGGTGACAGAACATCAGTCGGCTTTCCTTATCTTAGGGAAGAGAAAGTGTGATGTGCGTTTAGAACACATCAGATTTTTTTTAATCGATTAAGGTTTTCTAGGATCGAAAAATACAAACCACCACTTTGATCGCCCCCTATTTTTATAGAATGCCTCCCAATTGAACCAGTCTATGAATCGTTTCACCGCCCCCAGGACCTGTCTACTTTGAAAACCTATTATTTAGATGGATCTGATTTTTCTTATAATTTTTAATAATAATTTTAGAAATTCTACTTAGAAATTTTATAAAATTTCGTCATAATTTAAAATTTGAAATTAGTTTAATTTAATTACCTTCCATTTTATTACCGGACATTTTAAATTTTTTAAATCATTTTGGGATCTATTTTCGAATCAGATTAGACTCTCATAATTGGAATATGTCAGAATGTGCGAACCGAAACATTTTGTTAATAACTGAATAGGCCGGGGTGTCTTATAATAGCACCATATCCGCCTCGAAAGTGGATGGTCCCTGGTTCATGTCCGGGAAGCAGCAAACATGTCCAAACAATCATCTAAACGATATATTGACTTATAATTTCTTGGGGCGTTTTGAAAACCACTAACTTTTTCAAAACAAATCTCTATTATTGAATGTTTTGTTAATAAAATAGTTCGTCCATTATTAAACTTTGATTATTATTAGAATGAGCAAGAAAATTTAATAATGTTTGATGGAAATTGATTCACTAGAAATTGATATAAGCTTCTCTAAAAATTCAAAAGATTCCTTACATAAAATATATTAGTATAATTAATAATTTTATTCTAAAGACCTATATTTTTATCAGAGCAATCTTTTTAGGGATTTTTTTTTACTTTGATTAATTAAATAAAAAAATTACAATTTTTCTTCTATTTTTACTTTTTTACAATAAAGTCATTTAGTTATTATTCTTTTATAAAAAAAAAAAAGCACCATAAATAAAAAAATTTCCACATCGATTTTTTTTTTCTTTTTGAGATTGCAATACTTTTATTATACTATATATTACATATATAGCTAAGAGAAAGTAACTAAAGTATATCTATATAAAATTCTAGCAAAAATATTTTAATGAATCTCTGTATTTTAAACAAAAATTGCAAATAAATATTTCTTTTGAAACCCTGATGATTAACTTTATTTCTTATTTTTCACTTCCTGTAAACGATTTTTTCGTTCAACATAATTTATACTCTGTAGCTCTCCCTATGTGAGGAGAGTCCTCTCAAGAGATGCATAGTCTACTTTTCGAAGAGTGCATTATGGGTAAAATATTTTCTAAATAACTTCATGGAGGGGAAAATAGTACATTAAATCTTTCTTTTTTTTTTTTCTAAATTTTCCTAAATCCAAGATATTTTTAAAGATTTATTTTCATTAAATTTTATTTTTTTTAAAAATCCGGCTGTGACTGGACGCGAATACCAATCGCCTATAAGGTCGTGTATTTGACGTCGTGATAGAGATCTTTCTAAATACTCTAGCAAAGACAAATGTACCTGAGTAGGTGGTTCTAGAGAATTTTATTTATTGTATAGGTTAATTTTTGTGACAAAACAAACAAAATATTTATGGATATTAGAAACAGTGGTTTAGGCCGTTCCATTGCCTCAACTATACAAACTGAACAGGGTTAATGAAATAATTGAAAAAAGGGCAAACCATATTGAAATAATAAATAATTTGCCTTTGCTTCCCCCTCCATCGAAAGAAAAATTATGGCTATTTAATTGTAATGAATATTAAAGTAGAAAATAATAAATTTCCTTAATTGAAAAAAGAACTAATTAAATTGATTAAATTATTTAAAGATTGTTTAGAGTTTTTTAATAAAGAAAAGCAAGGGTTTAAAAAAAAGTCGTTATATATGTGATTTTATTTATTTGTGAAAAATTTATATGTAGTAGTATGTAGGAAAATAAATTTAAACTAGGATCATTTTGGGCAGTAGAGAGGGAATTTGCCTCTAAGTTTACTTTATTTCATTAAAAATTCCTTTTCCATCCCCATTTATGAGATAAGAGAGTATCATCTATTGCCCAGGGAGTGATTTTTTTTTTTCAAAGATATTGAATTCTAATTATTTTTGTTCTATAATAGATTTAAAAAATTATTATGCATGGCTTAAATATTCTGTGGAGGATTTGCCGAATAATTTCCTTATTCTTTGAATTTTTTGTTTATGGCCGAGTTTCTATTTTTAGATTTAAAAAAAAAAGCTTAAAATTCTGTGGAACGTATTTATTATTTTTCAAAGAAATAATAATAAATCTTAGTTCCAAATCATGTTATGTTAAATCAACTATTATTTAAAATATTTTTTTTAAGTCCTTTTCGGCATCTGAGACCATTTAGACTCCGTTCTTATTTAATTTAATTAATTGGTAGCCAATGTAATTTAAATAAATTTTTGTCGCTCAGGACGGGAAGCGAACCTCT
>JAAAKE020137148.1:0-13794 GCA_010014785.2 Anisolabis maritima
TATCGTGCACTGATGACACACACCATTCCCTATCGCCGGTTTCGGGTTCTACTGACCCATTCCCGGTACCCCCCCCCAAACCCCTGTCCCAACTCACTTCCCCATCCATGTCCGCTGACGTATATTTATACAAAAATATTACTAAGTTTAAGTTAAAGAAATGTACTAAAATTTCTTCGAGATATTAATTTAATAATTACAAATCCACTTAAAAATAATTAGAATATTTTTAAAACTATTTTTGTTCAATTATCAAAATTTTAAAAAATAAAATTTTATACAAAGAAAAGTCATTTATTGGGGGGGACTAAATAAACTCTTATTTCCCTAAATAGGGGTTCTGTTTATCATAGTAAAAGTACAACGAAATTTGGGATACTCGAGAAGGAGGGGCCTTTTATGGCTGGGGATGATACCTTGCGTTTATTAAAAATATACATACATCTAGCTATATAATGAAGAAAATAATTATCCATTACATTTTTATTTTATAAACCAATAAAAACAAATAATAAATAAATTACAATTATTTAATTATTTTGTATAATTAAAATAATTTAACATGTCTAGTTTCAATTATTTTAATAAACAAAACGTAATCAATTTATAAATGGATAAATAATTGAATAAAATTTAAAAATAGATAAGAGAAAATAATAATATAAGAGTAAAAAGAATGATTAGAGGTGTCGCTTCTTTAACTCTATTGCTTTATCTAAAGATAAAAAAATAATCTTTTCTTACATATTCAACAATTCAACATTATTTTTTTTTTACTCTTGGAATTATTGAATTATATAAGTGGAGATAAATATTATAAATTAGCATAAACATTTTTATCATAGGTCGCATACCCGTTCATCTTGTAATTTTGCTGATCTATAGAATGATTTTTAAATGATATTTCATGCTTACAACTTTCATTAATCATTAATATCATATCGTTAATAATTGGATTAATAATTGATTTGATTTTTTAAAAATATCTTCTGATCACAAAAAAAACTAAATGTTTGTATGTAAGATTTGTTTTGGATTATATCTCTGTAACCCCTCAACCAAAATGGACGAAACTTGGTATAATTATTTTATCAGTATTTGATAAATTGATTATATTGAATCGATCCAAAGGGTGAGTAGTGAGGATCTGAAAGATATTTTATCAGATGAACAACAGTGATGAGGAACTTTTGACCAATTTTAATAAAAATTTGTTCATTTAGAATAGAAGATAATGCATAAAAAAAAGGTCTGTTTTCTAATATTTTTTGTCTAATATCTTATCTAAAAAATCGCTCAACCGATTCTTAACTTAATTAATTATACAAGTAAGGAGATGTGTTAAGATATGGAATTCAGGGGTAGGAAGCGAGATGTTCGAGAAGATTCTCTTGTATTTTAAATAAAAAAAAAAAAATCAGACAAAATCTAACAAAGTGAAAAATTCAGGCTGAAAGGAAAAAGTCGGATCGTTGAAAAAGTAAATATTAATTTTCTAACTGCCCCGTATGTCTGCAATCATACAAATATTTTTTGTAAATTGTTGTCGTGCCCCGACTGCTATAGGTGTTTTAAGTGAACCCATCATTCATCTAAAATAGCCCAATAAAAATTTTTTAAATTTCTTAATTTTTCTCCGATTTTTTCTTTTAATAAATCAACTTTATATGAAAGGTGTTATTTAATAAAACAAGTAGACTTTCACAAAAAATAAATTATTGCTATATAAAAACCTCATTTGAATCTATATTTCATTTAAATAGGTAGTAAAAAATTATTATTAATACTATTTGAATAAATTTGTAAAAATTTAGTCTACGAATTTCTTTATTTAAAAGGAAAACAAATTTGAGTAGTATTTGTGTTTACGTGCGTGTAAGAGAGATAAATTTGTTTCTAATTATATTTGAATATTTTTATTATTATAAATTATCATTTAAATTCAGACGATAGCCATTATTCGCCCATTATTCAAAGTAATTATTTAACTCCTAGTCACTATTCTAAGGCATAGAGAACTTAATATTAATACTAACGTTCTTTAGATCCAAATGGAGAGAAAACATTGTTTTTCTCAATTAAAGTGAAAATAATATTTTATTGGAGTTCAATTAATTTCAGAGATATTTCACTTGCCTCCCTTGCTCGTGAAGTTTCGTTTGTTTTAAAGGCGATAAGGTCCAGAAAAGCTTTTGTCTAATCGCAAATATTCCATTCTAAAAGTTTATTTTAACATCTCTCCCTCTCTTTTCCAATTTCCTAGTTTCTAAAGTTAATAGAGATATTTACCAAGCTCTCTAATTCAAATTTTATATATAAAAGACTTTTTAAACCATCCAAAACCCAAATTAAACTTAATAAAGAAATAGCTACAATTTTTTAAATATCATTTATTACAGCCTCTTTAATGTAGCATTCATTGTGTGATTATGGTTATAAGGTAACTGAATCAAGATAAAAATTCTCATTTATTTAACGCTTTGATTTAATTTGCTTTGTTTGATCTTAGAATCAATTTTTGAAACAGTTCCCAATGAGCTAGAAATCTTAAATTTTTTTCATAATATTTTCCGATGACAATAAAATGTATTAAAAAATAATTTCAAAAAAATTATTCGGGAGATTCATTAAAAAATTTTATTTCCAACAAATGCAGCATCTCTAGCCTGCCTAGGGCTGCTTTGTGACATGAAAAAAATATTAACAAAAAAAATACATTTTTATTTAAAAAAAAATGCACTAAAAAGAAAATAATTTTTTTATAAGATTGTTAAATATATTTAATTAAAAGCCTGGGGCACTTAGTAAGTTAAAAATATCATTTAAAGAAAATTGAATAAAAATTTTATTTAGCGCCCCACGCTTTTATTTTAAATAGCCAGATTTATTTATCAAAAAAATTTTCCTCTTTTTTAGTGGATTCTTAAATAAAAGCGTTTTTATTAAAAAAATATTTTTTATGAAAAAATCTCGCCGCAAATAGATTCTTAAATTTTAAAAGCACTCATCTTGTTTGACATCTAAATATGATTGATTATATTTGGAATGTATTTCGATTTCCTCGAACGCCCTGAAGCTGCTTATCATTACTGGAATAGAAAATATTTATCAACACTTTTTCCTCCATTGATTTTATTTTATTTATTCAAACAACGCAATCAAAAATTCTAAAATTAAATTTATGAATTGATAAAAAGCTTTATTCAATTTTTTGTTATTTGTATGAAACTCATATTTTATATGAATATAGGTTTATGAATTTAGAAATCGAGATGTACGCATACAGGCAGAATTTAATCGAATGTATAAAACTTTTATATTTATAGAAATGTACAATAAATGGGTCATTATTAAAACGATGACAGTGGATATTCAAATATTAGAATAACTATTTAAAAACAAATATAAAATATTGATGAGACAATTTAGTTGATTTTCGAAATCGTATATTATAAATATTATTTACCTGATCATAAAATAATATACTATATTAATATTTATAGTTTAGATCTATGAAGGAAAATTAAAAAATTCATCGACATCAATAACGTAATTCTTTGATATTTAAACGATAATGATAATAATAAAATATAATTTTATCATAAATAGAGAATAATCAGGATTACGGTTTAACTGTTTAAACGCCTGGGGCAAATATATGAAATTCCTCCCTTTAACAATAGAATAGCCCATGATTTGTATTTTATGAGAAGAATCTAGACCTTTTTGTTCTTAAAATATAAATTATTACTTTTTTCTTTTAAATGCTGTTTTGGATTTCATTAGGTGTCGTTAATTGATCATTTTAATTTAATAGATTAATGCTTAACGCTTAAATCATTGTATACCTGGAGGTACTTTTTTTCGTTGAATTATCAAACTGCGTCTACGTTTACGTGTAAACACTGTTTTTAGCCTTACTCATTATTCTTATTTATTAAAATAGGTGAGAATGAACATTTAGGCTTTTTACTTTTGTAATTGTACTCCATTTGTCGTTTCGTTATAAATTGAGAATAATAATAATTTGTTTTTATTTATATTTAGAGCCTAAGACCAACTCGTTTTTCTTTCTATCTTTATTTAAAAGAATTACCAGAGAAAAATTTTTCATTTTCATTCTCTTAATTATTACTTATCATAACTTCGATCTTCTTATAATAATATATAACATTTATGGATAAATTAAAACTTCATTAATATTATATTGTTAGATTCATAAAATGAATAAAGGCTTTTTACTTATTCGCAATAGCGAAATTTAAAAGAAAATTTGTTAAAAGATTGTTAGGGCGCCATGGCACGCCTTTAACAAGAACTTAATAAGTTGTTTATTTAGAGAATTTCATCCATTGGAAATTGGCGAAAAATTTTCTACATTTCTAAAAAATTTATTTCTCGATGAAATCATTTTTTCCCTCTAAGGAATTCATAAATTAACTTTCTATATATTTTGCATACATTTTTTCGTTATCCTTTTATAGAAGACCGGCTTCCATCTGAATCAAATTATATAATTTATAACTAGACTATATAAATCAGAAAATGCATTAGATTTTATAGTACCAAAAAATAAAATTATATAAACTATCAGTCAAATTTAATTTACAAAAGAAACAAAATCAAATTAAATCCTGAATCGCTGGATGGCTTGGTTAGAATCAAGGTCTAGCTTATAACTTAATTTTAAGTCTCAGCAAAGGACCAACTTGGATTTTTTTGAGGCGTGCATGCTTTGATTTTGGTTTACAAAAGTTTTCTACTGCCTTCATTTTTAGCATTTTTTTTTCCTAAAAATTCTTGAACAATTTTTTTCAAAACAATCTCAGATGCTTATTCAGAAGCGTAACTAAGAAAAATCTTTATTTAAGGAGAATTATATATTCATATAATTTCTTGAGTTAAAATTGAATATGTCGCCCGGGGGTAGTTGGCCCCCTTCTCTCTATTCTAGTTACGTCCAAAAGAAATCACTCTAATAATAAATGCTTAATAGTAATCTCTTTTATATTTATAAATTTAATGTACATTAAATAATAATTAAAAAAAGATGTTTAACTTGCCTATCTATAGGTGTATCTATAGGTGTATTATATTTATTTTTATTTTTGGGTCATTTTAGACTTTGAACGAAATATACGAGGGCACTCCCAAAGATAAGGTCTCCTGGTTTTTTAGAAATGGAAAAAAAGTTTATTTTTAATAATTGATATATTATTTAAAAGCTTGAATATTCCTCTATTTTTCTACATAATCGCCATATTGGTTGATACATTTTTGTAGGCGCTGTGGCAGTTTTTGTATGCCCATGTCATACCAGCTCGCCGCCATGCGTCCTATGAATGGTGCTTCGAGAAATCTCAGGAACCAAAATGCAGAGCTTATCGAGAGTGACTGTCTCGACGGGAATTGTCGGTCTCCCGTATTATCTTTCTTCGTCGTAAATTTCCATGCGACCAGCTGTAAACTCCCTACACCACTTGCGGACATTTTTGACATCCATACACTTTCATCAATTGACGATGAATTTCGATTGGTTTAACGCCTTTTGCGATCAAAAACCGAATAACTGCGCGAACTTCGCACCTGGCAGTACCGGGAGCTCCATTACGAAAGGCTGCCGAGCCAAAACTGGATAAAAAGGCAAATGAAGACTTGCTTAAGAGTGGGGGAAGCAACAAACGCGGCAGAGTGGCTAACAGCCGCGCGAAAAGTTTCCCTCGGATTTATTTTAAGATACAAGCATATTTATTAATATATAAATTGGTATCCAATTGATTTAAATAAATTTTCATCGGACTGCTTGGAACTCCTTGACATTGAAGGTTAACAATATTAACAATTTAATATCTTTATCTCTCGGATAGAAGAGGGAGAAGGGAATATCTTTTTATAAATTCGATTATTATTATTCTCAAAATAAATAAATAAATAATCAGTGAATTTCGAGTCATTTCCCTTTATTTTTGCATTAAATCAACAGTTATAGTTAACACTTCGAGTTCGTTATCCAACAATTCTTCTGATATTGGAACGGTTTAATTAGAGAAGAGCCGTCCTCTTGATTAATGAACGATAGACGAAATAGTATTGTACTTTAAACAGAATATTCTCCTAACGGGTGAATAATATTTAAAAATGGAAATTTTTTTAATCTTAAGCTTTTCAAAGATTGTTTTAATGATAATTTTTTTTAGCAATTTCAAAATTTAATTTTCTTTCTCATTTTTCAATGATAATTATTATTTTCTTTAAATTCCAATTATGGGTTCCCGTTATAGAAGCAGAAAATTTTTCTTTTTATTATAAAATCCAAACTTAACAATCACAATCTTTTCTTTTATCTACACTTTTAAATAAAAAAAATTCAATTCCATTCTTGGTTTATATTGAAAAGCTTTATTATATAATTTCACATTTAATTAACTATTCGTCTTCTCTCTCTCTCTGAAGAGCAATGAGCTTGAATTACACAGCAAAGGAGTTCGTTTCTCATTTGAAATTCCATATTATTCTTGAATATATTGTCATTATTATCTTTCATAATGTAATACGAATTTAGATATAGCTATATTTTTTTAATTTTAGACTTCGCTTCATTGGTGTAAAAAACGTGTTAAGTTTTTTGACTCTATTAACTTAAAATCTGGAATGTGCTCCACTCCACTTTTTAATATTTACAAGCAATATAATTAATTATTAATATCTTCAGTAAATGTTTCGGCTATTTATTAGATATTAATTAGATAACTAAGTTGCAACAATTTTCCGCGCTTTTTAGCCATCTCTTGTCTTTTCATTAAGTCAAAAAAAGTCAAATAAAATTTCAAAGAGTGGTTCCAGAGATATAAGCCAAAATAAAACCTACACATATATTGCCTTTTATATAGTATTGCGCTAAACTAGTGCTACTGACGCTTCTATCGAAAAGTTTGTCATTTTTGATGGTACTCAGAACGTATTGACATACTGTACGAGCGCTATTTGTGTAGTTTACATTAACTTGAAAATATTCATCTCAGGTAAAAATGGAATTAAATCGTGAATATTTTCGAGCGATTATTTTTTACAACTCTAGATGCGGATTAACCCAACAGGAGTGTATCGATGAACTTAATTCGACTTATTGCGATGAAGCACCATCAAGGACTACTGTTTATCGATGGTTTGCCGACTTCAATCATAGCCGTAGTTCGTAGGTCGTCTAAAATCGGTTGCGGAAAACATTGATGCTGTGTGTGAACTGATATTGCAAGATCATCATATGACTTATCTTGAGATTGAGCTATCCTTGGACATTAGTGGGACCAGCATACATTCAATATTGCATGAACATTTGGCTGTCAAAAAGATTTGTTTTTGATCTCAAATCCCGAAATATAAAACAGGAAAGTAAAAGGAATAAAAATTTTTTGTAAAGGAGAGCCATTTGGGTCGCGAGCTAAATTAAATACTCCACACCCAGAGGCAAGAAGGTATTTCCATTTTTTCTTTTTATATATCACTATTTGGGCATTCAAGGAATACATTGCAGCCAAAAATTCCTTTACCATCCACAACCCCTTAGAAAAAAGTGTATTAAAACATCACCACACTGAGCGACAAAAATATATTTATATATTGGCTACCAATTGGTATAAGGACGAACTCTAAATGGCCTCAGATGCCGAAAAATACTTAAAAAAAAAAAAACATTACCACTCTGATATATTCTTTTTTAAATTAACTTCAGCACTAAACTTTTGACGGGGAGACTGCAGCATTGCAAGTGTTGAGAATCACAAACGGACTGTGTTGCGGCAGAAATTAACAACTGTAGTATTTTTGTGAAAAACTTGCAACATGGGGGCTCCAGGGTGTGCTTTAATTGGTCGGCGGACCTTCATGGCTCTGACCCCCACACCACCCTCCTACACTCTTGAGGTACTAAATATTAAAAAAATTTATGATGATTCCATTTTCAGAGAAATAGACTCTAGATCTCCTCTAATATAGGTTAAAAGAAAATATATTAATGTAATATTACATTTTTTTTAAGATTGAAGCATAAATTTATATCACCCAACTATTTGCTCTTAGGATCTTCACTATTAATTCCATTTAATTCTTCTTTTTGCCAGTCTTGCTCAGGAAAATCATTGCAGAAATTGGAGAACTGACTTCGAACCTAATAGCTTATACAAATACATGTCTTGCCTTAGAAAGTGAATTTTCATAATTATTCTTATAATTCGAAAAATAGAGATTTATTTCATTTATTGTTATTTTAGCTTATAGGATTTCCAATGAATGAACTTATATTGGAAATTGTCAAATTCCACTTGAGCCACTTATTGCAATGCCTTCTTAGAAGAGATCCTCATAATGCGTATCTAAACAAAAGGAAAAATAAAAATAAAAGAAAGAAGTTTATATATTTATTCAAATTTCAAGAGATCTCTCTCTATTTATACAAATTTATATTGGCCAACATAAAAGAACAAAAATAAATAAATAGATCTTGTGTTTGACGTATATTTTATACACTAGCCTTGTTTTGTTTTTAAGTTGAATAAAAAAAATTCTTTAAACGGAGTTAAAAAAACCTTCTCTTTATTCTTCCAATCAAGTAGATTTTGACATAAAACCATCATCTGGTCTTCTATTCGTTTTATTCTTTGAGTAAATTGTTATCTAAATTATACTATAGCACACGCTACTCCACTCTTCTGAAATTAGAGGCGTGACCTGGCCTCCTGAAATGTTCAAGTTGTCGGAGATTTTCTGCTAAAAGTTTTCCTAGTCCTTTCACTATCTCACATTATGGTAACTTATCTCTCTGAAGAAATGATAAATTTCCTACCTCAAAGAGGTCCCAAGTTCGACCGTTTTACTTTAACAATTCTTATATAATTTTGTCTTAATTTTTCTATGTCAAAAAAGGTAAAAATTTTTTAAATATCTCTTACCTTCCCCATTTCTTATGGTGGGTATTAAAAATTTCGAAAAATAAGTTTTTTTCCTTCAAAAGTAATAAAATATATTTCTGCATCTAGAGTTATATACATTCCACTCATATTTATTTAAATTAATATAGCTTAAATAATTTAAATAAATTTCACCTCTGTTCTAAGAAGAATAAATGAAAATTAAAGACACACTATTTCCAATTTTTTGTTACTTACAATACTTTTAAAATAAAATTTTTAATAGTAATAATTTTTATCTAAGTAAAATAAATAGAAAATTCATTAAATGGAGTTAACATTGAAATGCGGATGCTCTCTTACTCTCTCCAACTTTTAAATACAACAATAATAAGCATTTCATTCTCCATTTGATGATTTTTAGTAGACCATGAAAATTTGCGATTCGTTCTGTTTTGGAATAATACATTTTATTTGTTCGTTTTTAGCTCGTAATTTCCAAATGTTAATAACCACAAATCACAATTAAAATAATTATTATTCCTTTTTTTTCGTAAAAAAATCATAGTCATAAACATTATTTTAATGTTTAAAACATATTTATTTTAAATATATGAAAAAAAGGTCATTAATTTATTAAGTATATTCTCATATATTAATTTTGTCAGAAGCTTTAATAAATTATATTTTTTAGTACTAGAATAAAGAGAATTTATTTTTATTAGATTTTTTCTGCTGATAAAAAAAAAATAATGGAAATTTGTGTGGTTGGTCGAAAAATTTGTCCGAATTTCTAAATAAATTAAAATGCGACTTGATTTAAAATTTTCATTTCTTTTAATCCATTCTTGTTGATTTATTTTATATATTTTAATAATAGATATAAATAGAAATTTATTTATTTATTATTGATTACATTAAATTTAATAAGAAAGGTTGGTGCTGAGGTAAAGGTCTTCCTTCATATACCAAAGATCAGTGGTTCACTTGCGTCCTGAGCGACAAAAATTTATTTAAATTAATTGGCTACCAATTAATTTAAATAAATAAGGACGAATTCTAAATGGCCTCAGGTGCCGAAAGACAAAAATAATAATAGGAAAGGTTATAAAATTATAATAAACTAATTAAATCGAACAAAAAAATAGGAAAACGTTTTGTTAGTTAACTAGCATATTATTTATTAGGTATTATTATTTTATATAATTTTTTTGGTTAAATTATTACATAAATTTATTGACCATGATATTTTAATAAAATAATAAAAGAATCAAATCATTCTCTAGTAAAAGTATGTTTTCGTATGCTTTTTAATTGATGACGTCATTTGGGGATACAAGAAGGCAATTTATACCTTTTACTTGAATAATAATGCTCATTAAACCTCCCCCCCCCCCTCACACTGTCTCCGATCCCTCTAACCGGAACAAATGCGATCTCTTCTTGAGAGGCGTGAATCCTAGAGTCTTATGCGTTTCTAACCCATTCAGTCAGAATTTAGTGCCAGTGGTTTCAGAATCGCATGCGTTCCTGAGGTCGGTTTGATAGAAGAGATGGGAGTTCCTTTGGCCTCTGAACAGCACATCTTATAAATCAATTATTATAACAAAATATTATAAATAAAATTATTAACAGGAACTTTAATGTCGAAGATCTAAAAATAACAAATTATAAGATACTTAATGTTTTTTTTTTTTTCACCGAATCAAGTTTTCACTAAAACAAATTATTCTTATTAATAAATAATTGAACATTTAATAAGGTTTAATTTATTTTAGAAACCATTTTCTTATGCATATTATTAAAATTAATGAATTCAAAGTGAAGATAAACTTGATAAGAGCAATTCATAAACAATTTATATATAAATTAAAGTGAAATTAAAATCAAAATATAACGAACGGTTGAGGAGAATAAAAGAGAAAAAAATATTGGATAAAATAATTAATTTTTATCTTCAATGGTTAATGATTTTTTTATATATATAAACATGAAATCATTATTTTGTTTTCATTTTCACTTTTTTTCACTAACTAGTGTTCAATCACTTTGAAAAACTTTAGTGGGAAAAATTTTTATATCTTTTTCTGATTAGAATTTCCTAATTAGAATCGGGCTTAAATTTATTCATGAAAGTTTGTTATGATCACAACACCTTCCCCGTTGGGCAAAAAGGCCAAGGGCAGTTTAGTTATTAGATTACACCATTTAATATCCCATCATCGTTCAATAAATCAAAACATTCAGGCCAAAGTTAGTCATTTGAACATATATATTAATTATAAGGTGTGTCATTTATATAGAGCTACATATGTATATACACATTATGTGCAACTGACTAACTTCGGAAAATATATTTTGATTCATTGAGTGATGATTAAATTTGCCCTGAAACAGCTCGGCTATAAAACACGCAACCAAAGTACTATTATTGACAGCGCATGCTGATCATAACTGTCATCAACATCACAACCAATTAAAAAAGTGCCATAGTAATTTTTAATATAATAAAAATATTAAAAATCTCATAAAAAAAAGGTATAGTTTTGGTTTCCTTTCCAAATTCAAAAAGTTTCTTGTTCCAAATTATTCCAACCTTTTAAAATAGAATTAGTATATTAGTATTCGTTAACTAGTTTAAAAGTCAGCTTTTTTATTCTTTCTGCCCATCTGAACTAAAAGTTCTCATTAAAAAAAAAATTGATAATTCCATTTGGCCCCTTGGAGTAGAGGCAGAGAGGACTCATGTTACACGGTCAGAAGTTCGCTTCCCATTCTAAGCGATAAAAATTTATTTAAATTATTTTGGCTACCACTAAATTAAATAAATATGAACGGAATCTCAATCGGCTCAAATAAAAAAAAAGTTGAGTTGATCAAATTAATTACTATAAATAATTATTCATCTTAAAAGTCATCTATACTTTACCCACTATGAGTTTAATAAATCTCATCTAGTTATTAAGAGGGCCACTGTTACGAACCGCAACTACTCTGGTTGTTTTCGGAAGTGTATATAATATTCGTAAATTTATTAAAAAATTTTTTTGATTCGGAAATATTTTTGAACTATATTATTCAAAAGGTTTTTTTTTTTAATTCTCATCCTAGACAATTAGGATAGAGATAAAGGGTCTTAAAATCTTAAATTTTTTTTTCGAAATCTACCTTTACGTTTAATGAAAGAGGCACCTATCTTTTCGAGAGACTAAGGATACTAGACTGCTGTGGTAACTTAAGTTTAAATTAATTGTGAATGATTTCTTTCTTACTTAAAATAGTCCTACGGTATTTCCGATTTTAAAAAGGATTTTTTAAATTTGATGTAAAGTAATGAATTGGTACACCTGAGGAAGAATACCACATTGACCACAAACGCATCTTTTTAAATTAAACCTTGCATATATTCTTAACTTTTGAAAAATAAATATTTTAATAATTTAGAATCCAGTCAGTCAGCATTTAAAAAATTAAAAAAAACAAAAAAAATTTTTTCTCAGAAAGGAACCAGTCTAGTTTGGTAGGTTATGAGAAATTCTGGTCTATATAATAATTTCCAGGAGAATATTTTAATATTAATTTGTCCTTGGATTTCCACTCCTTCAAATGAGATATTTATAACTCGCTTGCATAAAAACGAAGCAAATTAGTCAAATGATTATTAATTTGCTTAAATCTTTTACTTACTTATCTCTAAGTTGAACTCATTTCTCACTTAATGATTTTTTACATTTACACTATTTATCAGAAAATTAGAAAAAAAATTATGTGACGGCTAAACATCACACATCTTTCTCTTGGGCCCCGGAGGTAGCCCGTTTACAATTTTAATTTACCTTTCATTTTTAGAGATTTATCGTTTTGGTGTATTAATCAATTTTTAATATTATAAAAAACATAATTAAATTAATTAAATTGGCAATTAAATCAAACATACGATTTTTTAAATTTATTCTCCCTCTGGCCTTATTTAGCCATATGATAATCAAACATAGGAATTAAAAATATATAAATAATAAACATTAAATATAAACAGGAATTTTTTTTGTCTTTTTTGACATCTGAGGCCATTTAGACTCCGTCCTTATTTATTGAAATTAATTGGTAGCCAATATAATTTAAATAAATTTTTGTCACTCAGGACGGGAAGCGAATTTACCTGACCTTTGGTACGTGAAACCAAACCTCTAGCTCTGCACCAAGGGACAGAGCAAACAGATTGAGAGTACATATAATAAATTAGATTATCTCGCTATATATTACATATATAGTTATGAGAAAGTGAAAACCTTAAAAATTGATCTCTAACATTTTCTATTTTTTTTTTTTACTTAATCAAATTCTAATAAATTATGGAAATTTTTCTTCCTTTATTAATTATTATTGTATTTAAATTTATTTAATATTTCTAGAGTATAGAGTTCTCAGTGGAGGGACTGTCAGTTTATGCGTTACTAACAGACAGTGTTCGCAACGGGAGTAAGCTGGCGAAGTATTTTTATAAAAACACAGCAACGGCTTTGCTCAGGGCGTGCTCTGAGGGGTCTGCAGACTCATCCCTCCACTGCCCACTTCACTAAAGTTTCATTAAATGGAATAGTCTCTCACCCCAGCCTTTATTTAGCTTATATCTCCTCAACCAAAATTGTTAAAATTTTGAAAATTTATTTTAAGAAATTTTAATAATATTTTTATTCTTGGGAAAAGGGCAAGTTCAGCCAAAATAAAAGTCTTTACATGCTTGTCGATCTCGGAAACCTTTCGAGATACTCTCTCTCTCTTTTACTATCACTGTGAGAATATTTAATGTAATAATAATATACATATGTATATAAAGACTAACTTTATGCAAATATTCGATTTTTTTGGACTGAGGATGAGATAATAA
>JAAAKE020137159.1:0-13794 GCA_010014785.2 Anisolabis maritima
CCGGGGAATGATTTTTTTTGTTAGGATTGAGGGTTTTTAAGCTTTTAATTTAAGGCTTTTCCCTCAAAAAAAAAAAATAATTTTGAACATATATAGCTTTCTTATCCAATTTTTCTTATACATATCACTTTATACAAAGGGGTCTGAAAAGTTTCCGACCTTCGTAAACAATTATTTTGTAGAGAAAGACGCCGAGTATTATTTGGACTGGTTAAAGAGAGGGGAGCATCGCTGGGAGAAGTGTGTAGACTTACTAGGAGATATAAAAAAATAAAAATAAATTTGACGAAAAAATATCGTGTATCTTTGTTAGGTTGTCGGAAACTTTTCAAACCACCCTTGTATATGTATCTATTAAATAAATTTTTTTTAGGTGAGGCATTTTCATTCTGAGTGATATCTATCAGGAAAATTGAATACGAAAGCTGAACCGTTTTATCCTCTTTTTAATTTGCAAATATTTCAGCCCATCTACTGAGATAATAAATTTTGTAACGTATACCGACTATATAAATCTAATTTATTTACAAAAGTTGAAAATCGCAATTTTATTTGCGTAGGTGTGCACGTGGGGGGGGGGAAAGGTAGAAGCAGCAAATTAAAGTAAATGGTAGATAAAACGGCGCTGATTTCTTTTACATTTTTTCTAATATAGGATGTATATATTAGTACAAAAATAAGTTTCCAATAATAGTGGATTTAATAATTTTTTCTTTAATTTGTGTTTAATAAATAATAAAAAATATTCAAGTGATTCAGGATCGGCATATGAATTAGTGAGAAAGAGAGCAACGGCACGAAGCATAGCCTGACATTTAATTTGGGGATGGGAAAGACAGATTTAAAGGAAGTAAAAGAAATACCAATCTTAGAATGGTGACCTAAAAAACGCGATGAAAATGACCTCCCATCACACGGAAAACTTTTACACTTAAATAAACACGGAAAACTTTTACATTTAATTTAAGAAAATTTATAGCTCATACAAAACACTGTTGTTGAGAATGAGCGGCAAACGTTCTTCTAAATATTTAAAATAAATTAATTTTGTTTGACCGATCTAAATACCATTAGAAAAATCTGATTTTCCTCTCTTCCGAAGGAAGATTAATTACATTCAATAGTTTAAAATATAATAAAGAAAAATTCTTAAAACTGGTTTAATATTCTCTAAAATTTTAAAAGTAAATTCCTTTTTTGATATTAGGATCGTTATAGAAACTTTCATTACTTTTTAGCGGAAAATCACTTACTTTATGTGCGTAGTCTTGTCGATTATCAGCTGCCAAATGAGGACCGTCCCCTGATTCGTTAATCCGATAATTCATCATCATTTCCTGATTCGTTTGAGTGTTTTGAGCCATATCATCAAAAGTCACTTGACTTATGGGGATTCCTGCTCGTTTTTGCCAATACTTCAAACGATCTAAGAAATAATTAGGATCATTAGGATCTGGAAGGTTTTTGGAATCGAAGGCGCCTAGATCAAATTCAGCTGAGCCTTTTGCTTGAGTTTTAGTTAACATTGTACTGGTCGAAGCCATCGACGCAGGACGTTCACCAGTTAATTCTAAACGAATTTGCATTTGTCGCTCAGCTTCGATCTTTTTTAATCCTTTCTCCACATAATGTTGGAAAAATTCTGATGATTTTGCCAGAAAGGGATTCACGTCTGCTTCTGGATGTTTCTTTATGAAATCGTAAAGAAGAGACAAACCCTAAAAAAAAAATTAAAATTTGCAATCCTTCTTTATAGAAATTTGTTCTTAAAATTAATTAAATAAAATATGTATAATTTCAGAGGCCACTTAAACATTCTTAATTTGGTGACATGTTTTAAATTGAAAATACACTAATTTTTTTTATCTTTTGGATACCTAGTATATTCCTGGCTACAAGGAGATAATTGACTTTAAATTTTTCTCTTACCTCGGGTAAAAAAAGCTTAGTGATGTGCTTTCACAACAGATTTTTGTGTCGGGCCCCTTAGGTAGCCGTTCAAAGTACAGCCAATATAATCAAAAGTAGTTAAGAGAAAATAGAAAAAACTAAAGAGTAGTAGTTAAGTAAAGTGGGGCCCAAACAATTTTGGGGCGGGTAAGAGTTAATGCATCTAATAAATAATTGATATGTGAATTTTAATCAAAATCATTAAAGCGAATTTTGAGCAAATCGAAAAAAACTAAAAAAGAACATCAATAAAGTACTAGTACCTGTTTGACGATTTTATTCAAAAGCTTCGAGGTGGAAGCAACGAGGTTAGGTAGCTAGCTTAGGTGTAAAATTTGAGCTTCGAACGTTTTTGAGAAATCTTGTTCACACTAATAATTAAATTATAATTGGAGGCTAATTAATATATTACAATATGGAATATGAAATACTGAAAAACCTAATATTAGGGATTTATATCAATCTTTAAAATTTAATTTTTGTATGTATTTTCAAAATGTTTGCTTATTTATCAATTTAATTAATGAGTAATTAATAATACATGACCTAAATGATTTATATATAAATATATATATATATATAAAAGGATGAAATCTACCTCCTCAGTTTCTTCTTTGAGTCCAATCTTCTTAAAAATTTCGGATAAATTTTCCTGCATTGATTTTGACATACGAGTGTGTGTTTTTATTGAAGGTTCCTTCTTAGGGAGTGGAGCTTTTTGTTCTTCATACTAAAAATTACAATTATTTCAATAAGTTCATATATAATATAACTTGAATAATATAGTGACTTACTTTGACAACTCGATTAATGAAACTGTGCAATTCAGATTCATGAAGATGTTCTATTTTGTTGAGATCATCAAGAATCCTTGGACCTTTTGCCTTCACCATTGTATGCACCATCGTTTTAATTGTTTTCAAAGGAACCTCGTCCCATTTCTTTTCTTTCCACATTTGTGAAGGATATTGCTAAAAAAAAAAATAAAAAAACAGATTATTTAACAAAAAATAAAAAATTTTATTTTATAGATAATTTTTTAGAAAGTTTATGAATAGAGAAATGTTATTTTAAAAATCAGATTGTATTATAAAAATAATTGGGTAAGAAGCGAAACTAATAAAGGATTCTTGAAAGAATATAATTTACATTTTATTCTAATTATTTTTTTATTATAGAGGCATCATCAGGATCAGTACAAGTACAGTAAGTATTAACTAAAGCAAGATGCCAGCCATTGTGTTCAGCAAACCATTCAGCACTGAGATTCTAATATAAAATAGTTCTTGTACTCAACAGAAAGCAAGGGTAACCAGATGGACAACATTAACAATTTAGATTGTATAGCAAAGAAGGGGAAGACAATCACAAAATAATAGCCAAACCTTGCACAATTATAAAAAAAATTGGGTTTTTTAATAATTAATTATGTTTTGTTCCAACGTCCCCTGGCAGAGGTATGCTTATCATAAAATTAGTTAAGTTTTTTCATTCAGCTTATAAAAGTACGTCAAATGGTTAGGTTCATTACTTGGTTGGACAAATCTATATATCTATATATAGTCTTACTTTTAATAAGAGAATGTTTTTTCAAGATTAGTTAATAATTAATGAAAATATTTACTTTAAGGAACTTATGGATTTCCTGTAAAGGCCGTGGATGATCAATTTCACCTTCCCAATTTGGAATCATTTTTACAACTTTCCATGTACACTTCATTACTAATTCTAAATAACGCGATCCTTCTTCTTGTGTGGCAACTCCCTGATGAAGTAAATGAATAAGAGCACTAAAAAAAAAAATGGTGATTATTAATAAACAATTTTTTATTCGATTCTGTTAATCTTTTTCTTATTACTAACCAGATAACGTTATTATGATCAGCTCTCTCAAGAAAACGAACAATCACGAGATTAATAATACGAATGAAAGCATCAGAATTTGCTAATTCAGTCATTCGATTATCATCAATCATCATATGAAGTAGAAGACTGATCAATTCTTCCAAGACGTTGGTTGAAACCATTCGGGCAGCTCCTTCATGATTGAGAAACTAAAAATTAAAATAAAAACAAATTAATGTACGTCCTAGATGTCCTGTATAAAAAAGATCAATAGTAACAACAAAAAAATAATACTAATTATTTTGCCTTTTTGTCTGACTCTACTAATATATAACTGAAATGGATGGTCTCCTGCCGACCCCCACAGCGCAGGACTAAAGTGAAGAATGAAAATTGATCTATCTCCCTTGAAATTAGTTCTGTTTAGGAGTATGAATTTTTCCTTGCTTTTTTTAATCTTTTTATTCTCTTATATAGTAAGCTCTTGGCAGATTTCAAAAAATTAAATCTGATTATAGCTTAGCCAAAATTTCTACTAACCTTTTCTATGAATGATTGGTTGTTTAGTGTCTCCATTATAGCTCTGATATTTATTTTTATTTATTTTTCTAGTTTTTCTTGGAAAACCAAAAAGAGCCTACTTTTTCCATATAAAAATCGCTTAGAATTTCTAAAGAGATTTAATAGGAGAAAATTCAATATAATTTTTAAGCAGTGAAGTCTGATTTTTAATGACGTGTTAATGAAAAGAGTCCAAAGAAAGACATATTCAGTATAAATATACTCGAAGATTTTGGAGGGAACCTCTCCGTTCTATTGATAAAAATATATAAATTAAATGTAATTACAACTTACCGAAAAATGCAACAAGAAAATGGCTTTATATGACCGCACGAGTTCATCCTGTTGTCGTTGTAGACTAATAGGAGTAGCGTTAAGTAATTTTAATTGGACCATCAATCCTTGCAAAAGATGGTCCCCTTTTTGAGTCACTAATTTTGCTCTTTGTGTGTGCAAAAGTTGTTCAATGCCTACTACTGCTTCAAATCCTAAAGTCATGTCAGACACCTAAAAAGAAGTAATAAAAATAAACAAAAGTTTTTACGGGAGGGGGAGGGGGCATAATGTATTATTTATCAGGTCATGTTTACAATTAGAAAAGTAATAAAAAGCTAATTATTTTTTAATTTAAAACTATTTTATTTTCATTTTATTTCTGAGGTAGGTAGCCAAGAAAATCATACTATTTATTCTCGTCGAACGCGCATCGTGCTCATCATTAGAACGAAAATAATGTTATAATTTAAGTTGAACAGTAATTAATATCTCATATAAATATATAAACATAAATATATTTATAAGTGTATTTTTTGTTCATTAATTTTACAAATTTTTTATTAAGTTCGTATCTCTATAAAGAAAATGGAACAATTTGTATCAAGTCAAGGGAGAGCAGAGAAGGTTAATATGCAATTTCTTTCTTGTTCAGATAAAAGAGGATAATTTTGAGCACGAGCATAATGACCTTAAAAGGACAAAGATAACCCTTAAGCACTATCTCGCGAAGTCGTTCTGATACTTCTTTTAAACAATTTACTACTAGTGAGGGAATTCATTAAAATAAAAAATACTTCACCCTGAGTCGTTGCAATAATCGATTGACTTGTTCAATTCCTTCCTGGTCCTGCATATTGAAATACCCGTTGCCAGCACTTGCCACGCTGCCATTGCCAGCCATCGCCATTGATGTAGGTTGAATGTTAGTGAGTGATGCTAGTGGTGAAGATGAGTGATGGTCTCTGAACGTAGACAATGGGGTTGGCGATTGTAGCAACGGGGAAGTGTGCATCGGTTGGTGAGGTTGAAGAGGTTTCGGCGGCGAGAGAATTTGACTATGACCACTATGGCTGAAATACAATCATACAAAAGTATTTATAAGGTGATATTTCAACTCATCCATTTCTCATTTAAAAATAATTAAGTCAGCCTGTTATCATATTTTATATTAACATGACAAATAAAACAAGCTAAGTTTATTCAGATTTTATATGAAATTTAATTTCTTAAAAGACTATCACCCACACTCGGTACACACACTCTAATCATTGGCAATCTATAAATTATTTTATAGTGGTGGATGGCATCGAAGATAGTGTTTGAGAAGCTTGTATTGAATTAATAAAGAATACTAAAAAATAGAAATTGGTTCATTTCACATTTCTCCTCATTTTTTATCTCTGCCTACAAAAAGAATCTATCTTAGCTTCAAAGCTGAGAAACATTTAATAAGAGAATTTTTATATAGTTAAGATTATATGTTAATAAATAAAAACTCTACCTTTGGAGAGTTAAAAGACGAGATCGGATATATTGAAGGACAAGTAAGGAAAGAGTGGTACCGGACTTTGAAGGTCTGCAAGAATAAAATTTATTTTAATTCATATACTTACTATTAAAGACCTCAACAACCCATCACACCAAGCAAAACTCATATAAAAATTTCTCACAGAAATATAAAATGGATAATTTAATAAAACCTATGTTTTCAATGTCGATTCGAAATAAGGGATTAAGAACTATAATAGAGAATAATTAATAAACTTACGCCCAGTTTCGTTTTTTTTAAGTGTTTAGTTAAAATGTGGTGTGATTTCCACCACATTAAGTAAGCTTAACGCAGCCTTTCCATACATGATGGATATAGAAAAAAAATGTCAACAAAGAAAAAAAAAAGGAAGGTGGATGTCAAGTGTAGATCAATGATGAAATTTTTCATTTTTAAGAAAAAAAAGGCAATTTAAATTGTACTTACTTATGGGATGATTTTGCCTGCATTTTAATTTGATTCAAATCGGGAACTTCTCCAAGTAATTCATCGAGATCATCAAAAGTGAGCAATTTGGGTGTAGTCAAGGGAGGCTTTCTCGCTTCAATTCGGCCCATAAATTCCATATCCAGGCCAAACGGTCCAGAAATTGGTCGAGGTGTACGAGGACCAGTTGACATCCTAAACAAATTTTATTTTTTTATAAATAAAGAACAAATTAATCATCCGAAATTAGAAAAATAATAATAATTTAATTTTTCAAGAGTAATTTTTAAAAATTTATTGCATTATTATACAAGTGATTAAGCATAGCAAGTATTATATAAAAAAAAAACAAATATCACCCAAGTTAAAGAAAGGGATTATGAAAAGAGATTCCATATTTTTCCATTTTTAGAATAAAAAACAGAATTTACTTTTTAGTCAATTTGTAAAAGTGATCGAAAAAAAATTTATTTAGAATGCACTTAGCAATTACATTTGACAATTAAAAAAATGAATAAAGTTGTTAAGATGAAAGAGTTTATTAATATCAACGATATGATTTTAAGTTATGGATTCATTAAAATTTATTAAATATCTAATATATTTTGAATCTATATGAAAATTTCTTTAAAAGAGAACGAAGATTTTGTTCTTTAATTAGCTGCCATTATAAAGATTAAATGCATATCTAAAGAACTATTTGTTTGTTAAAATAATTGTTATGTGAAGGCCGAAGCCCAAAAATTAGACAATACATGTTTTACATGTACTATCAGATTCAAAAAGTTTTGAATCTTTTACATACAAATTTTACATATTTAGAAAATAAAGTGTAAAGTGGAAAGAAAAAAGTTTCAAGCAAAAATGATTTACTATTCACTACCACCATTCCTTAAAATAAATAATATTAGTCTCTAATTACATCAGGGAAATGTCTAGAGAAAAATAATTTTACATTATTAATTTTATGAGCTTAAAGATAGTTCAAATCTAGGTCAAGAATATGGATCACGAATTAATTTAATTTATTTTTTCACGATGAGATGGGTGGCTGTACACATATCTCTTAATTTAATTTAGCTTGATGTTTTCTTTCCCCTACATGCTGGTAATTTGCTTATTGATTTATAAAAAAATGAAATTATTTAATATAAAATATCTTATTAATTTTGACGTTGAAGTCGAAAAAGTGCTTTTTCACAAATAGGTCAACGATAATATTCTTTCATTGGCCTTTAATGACTTTTATTTGCCAAATGAAATTGGTTAATCCATTCCAAAATATATATCAAATAATATTTTTTTCAATAAATAAGAATTATATAATCGAAATGTCTTTATTTATTTTTATTAGTATAAATATCAACAAAAAGAATTTATCTGGAAGCTCTTTTCTTAGTCAGATAAGTAAGCATAAAGAAGCGAATTAAGCCAAGGAACAAAGGGAACATGAGAAGAGTGAAAGTCCGAAGGGCGAGAGGGTTGTTGTTGATGTCGGAGGGCAAGGGCACATACATTGGGGCGACATCATTGGCATTTTCGGTGTCTTCGGCTGTCTCATGGAAGCGTTGTTGGTTCTGCAGACTGTTGGACGTTGGTGCCTTTTCTCGATTGTCTTCAGCTCTTGGGAGGTCGTTGAACGTCGGCAATTTGGTATAGCTACGGCTGGGTGGCAGATGATGGAATTCAAATTGGAGTCCGTGAGTAAAATTAAGAGGATGGAATTTTCCAAATTCAGACGGAGAGGAGAAAAAAAAATGAAATGATGGTGTGTGGATTTTATTTTAAAGCAAACATCCACAGATGCAGGCCACCATATTACATGCCCGGTGATGGTTAGTGTGTGGGAAGATCATCATAACCATAAAAAAAAGAAAAAAATCAAAAATGTGAAATGCAAAATATTATATTTAAATAAAAATTTTGCACTATTCCAACTATGAAAATTTTAATTTTATATTTTCAAGAGAAAATTATTTTAAAAAATAATTTTTTTCAGTCAGGAAGTCTAACTACTGTTTTGTTTGATTAGGTGTGATTTGAAAAGATTTAATTTTCCACTTTTTACTGGAGTGGACTGAATTTCCACTTTTAAGAGCCGTTAATTCTTGAAAAGTTGGATAATTTTTGTGATAAGGTGAATCCAAGGTAAAGAGCGCTTAAGTCTTCTTTTCATTCTTCATGAACGTATCATTCGAAACTATCAAAGTATTAAAGTCCGTGAGCAATGAATATGAATATATGAAGCTATTGATGTTTCTAAATTTTTATTTTTGCCTTTGGAGTAGAGACAAAACTCTTGTTTTTTGAAACTTTCAAAGTTGTTATCATGAATAAATTATTTTCTGTTTAATGAAATACTAATACTACTATTTAATTCAAAAAACTAAAAATAAACTATAAATGTAATTTATTTATTAAAGCTATTTTTCCATAATCGAAAGGACATAATTAGTTTAAAAAAATGGATAGATAACGGATATGGTTAAATTCTTAGATATAATTTATTGTTTTTATGGCTTTGCGTATCACGTTAGTTATTTATCGAAATCCTTCAGGGTATATGTATTGCATTAAAATACATCTAAATTAAAGTGATGATTTTTAGGGGAGAGAAAGAGAGAGAGAGAGAGACGGAAGATATTTTAAAAAAGTCAATAATTTGACATGTGCCAGATATTGGGGATGTAATTATTTCCCACTCCAGGAGAAGACTTGGCAACGTTGAATATTTTATGAAACAAGTCAGGTTATGTTGTAACTTCAGATCCGTAATCTGCAGCTTATCCGCTAAGGTATTCGCCTCCTCTAAGGGTTTCTTATTATTACAAAAAAATCGTCAGTGTAAGGAAAAAGAATAACTAAAAATAATAATAATAATAATAATAATAATTTTTCAAATTAAAAAATCTATATTAGAATTTGCTGGGAAATTTTTTTATGAACGATTTTTAATTAAAATTTTCTTTTGAAGGGTTAAAATTGTGAAATGAGAATTTTTTTATCAATTAACTTTAAAGATGGCCAGTCCCTTGGTGCAGGGGAAGAGATCTCGCCTCATGAATCAAAGTGGTTTTCTTTCCCATGAACGACAAAAATGTATTTATATTATATTGGCTACTAATTAATATAAATAAGTCTAAATGTCCTCAGATGCGGAAAAAGATATAAAAACTTTAAGGATACCAAATTTAATTATAAAAAGAATTTTCTTGCATTTTTGTGTAGGCCGTATAAACTCGTAAAATCAACCCAAACAACAACAGTACTCTCCTATTTTTGGATCAGATGGAACTGATAATAAATTATAAAAAAATAAATTAGGAATTTTTCGGCTATAAATATTTTAGAAAAGTATGAAAATAATCAAAATGATTTACGTATATGTATTCAAATTCTGTTAGCCTCTGAATCTCTGTCCCGATAATACTTAATGGGGGTTGAGCTAATTTTTAATATCGGGAAATATTGGTATATGATAAGCAATAAAAGCAAATTCAAAGACACAATAATATCAAAAAGCGTTTCGATATTGGCCGGACACAGAGAAATAATAAAGGTTTCAATATGAAAAATTAGTATAAATTTAAAAATTTTTATTAAAATTTTCATAGCTATTGTGCAGAGTAAATGAAGTAAAATATATACTTGGTAGAAAATTCAGAAAGAAATTTTTTTAAAACAAAGATAAATTTTGGGAGTGAGAATATAATTAAATTATAATTATAATTTGAATAATTTATAAAAAAAAAAAAAAAGTGTGAAAAATGCATTCATTTTATATTACAATAAATAAAGAAATAAGATTCTTTATTTTAATAGATATTTGGAAAAAATCAATAATTAATATAAATAAATAATATAAAATTTCAAATTAACCATGTATATATTTAATATTAATATAATTAAAAAGGAAAATTAGATTTTCAAAATAAAGAAAAATGAGGATAAAAAATTAAGCCAGAAGAAGAATCGGTGCTGTCTTACCTGATCTGAGGCTGAGGAGGGATATCATCTTCCTCATCTGAAAGAGGTTCTTCAATTTCTTCTTGAGGTTCTGCTGGAGGTGTAATAGCAATTGCTTGTGCTGGTGGATTTGAATTTCTGCCTCTTACAGGTGCAACAGATGGGCGTTCTCGTGCTGGCGGACGATTCTTTGCTGCTCGTTTCAATCTTTCATCAAGTAATGATTGTTCCTTGTCTGATATCTATAAAAAAAAAAAACACTAATGTAATTAAACAGTTACATAATAAGGAAGAAGAAATAAATAAACGGCAGATTCAAGTTTGAAATTAACTAATGAATTTCATTCGAAGGAATCAAAAAATATAAAGATAGATATGTGATATGATGAAAATTTTAATATTATACAGTAAAGCTTCCCAAGTGTTCGTTGCGACGCCCTGGGGAGACGTGTCTGACATTCAGAAGAGCGTCTGCAAAAAATAAAAGATAAAATCTTCCCTCCTCTCTAAAATGTGCGTCACCAGAATAAAAAAAGAAACTACACTATTGTAGAAGCAATCCCGAGCTTTTAAAACGCAGTCCCTAGAGAGATAAAAAGGTCGATATGTATAATGTAATTACTGTATTTCTACATGGAAATTTTGAAACATAAGATTTTTTATTTTTCTTTAAATTAAGAAATTATTTTTTACTCAGCTATATTATTTATTTTTTAATTTAATAATGGAAATAGAAGACATACTTTTCCGATCATTTTATATATTTTATCGCCTTCATGATAATAAGCTTGGACGATGCAATTGAGTGCAGCATTTCGAACGCTATTATCTCGATCAGAAATTTGTCGAGCTACTTCTTTTAAGACAGCTGCAGGTGACGGTTGGCAGATAGAAAGATTGTAAACTTCTATCATTTGACCCATCAAATCCAAACATTCTAAAAATAAATTAAAAATATTTAATAATTTTTTATTAAATATTATTTTATTAAAATAAAAATAAAAATTTCTATTTAAGAAGAGGATTGGTTATGTCAAATATTAATGTTGTGAATTAGGCTGAATTTTATTGATATTTAATAGTGTTCTGTTTAAATATTATAATTTCCCTCTATACATTTATTTTATAAAGTATTGAAACTTAGAGTTTACATATAAAAAACTAGCTTGCAATCAACATATTTTACTAAAATCGTATTTACATATATATATATATTAATTCAACTATTATATATATTATATATATATTATATATATATATTAATTCAACTATTCCAGATAAAGAAATGATTATGGCAGATTTGCATTCTACTTAAAATTTTAAGTTGCAATCATATCTAGTAAGAATTTAATTTATGACAATGGACAGAAAGTCACACGGAAAGCAAGAATTCATATTCTGACATATCAAAGAAGAAATGCGCTTTAGTTAAACATTAGTGTTGGCTTGGTAACTAGGAATATTATATTACCTGCACGTTGCCGAGCATTTTTTGATTTTAATCCTTCCATTATATGAGAAAATACTTTCATTGTTGGATGGATAATTTCAAGTTGTCGAAAAAGCGCTTTCACTGAGTTTCTCACAGTATCTTTAGGATCACCCAACTAAAAAAAAATATTAAAATTGAATTACTCGAAATAATATGAGAATTTAAAATCAAGAAAGAATATTTTCTCAGTTATTCATAAATATAAAAAAGTTTTTTTTTTTTTTATTTACATTTTGGAAAAAAAAAAGTTAAATTACCTTTAGAGTAAGATAGGGCAAAAATGAGACCGCCTCAATGTCCGAGAGACAATATTCTTCTTCGATGAGAAGATTGAAAACTGTTTGTAAATATTCAAGGCCTTTAATTAAAACTGAAGGATTCGTATCAAAGAAACGCAATGTCAGCCATTTAAGGAGTAAATCCAGATTAGCTTTGGTAGCTGCACCGTTTGCAAGAACATCCTTTAAAAAAGTTTTAATATTAAAGTTATTTATATGAATCTAAGAAATCAAGATGAACTCAGAGTATATATAAAGATATTGTGATCTAAAAAAAAATCTCTCGAGTGGGCATATCAGTCAAATTAAATGAAAATTTAAAATGGGCTGATATTTAAAAAAAGAAAAAATTTGTTATCGAAATAATAAGTTTCCTAAAAAAGGGTGCTCCAATAAGGTTTCATTTTAAATTGTCCGTATTTTTCATGAATCAAAGAGGAACTATAATACTTTTGACATTTGAGAAGTAAAAATTATATATTTAAAGAAAATTAAAAATGAACGCTTGGGCAAGGTGAAAATTATGTACAAAAAAGGTGAAGATTGTAATTTCTGGAAAAGGGGAAATCAATTGGCCGCCTAAATCGGGTGATTCACACCTTTAGAGTTTTCTTTTGGGGCCATGTAAACGAGAGTTTATACCAATGTTCCAGGAGCGGTTCAAGAACTCAAAGACAATATTAGAGCTGTTATTCACGAAAATGTCACAATTAGGCGAAAAATCGAGAGAATTTCATCAAAAGAATGGCCACCTGTAAGAAGAGTCGAAGTGGACATTTGGTAGATGTTGTATTCCATTATTAATCACATAGTTTGTATTTTGGTTTAAAAAAAATATGATCACTTTTTCAATAATTTAAAATGAAACCTCTTAATGAAACGCCCTATATTTCCAAGAATTCGAAATTGTTTTTTCTTCTTTTTTTGGAATATTTAATTTAAAATACCTCATTAAGTGAATCGATGGCTTTCAGATGATATTTGAAATCAGAATGAAACATATTGGCAATGAGATTCTTATTAACGTTGGCATTTGTCATTTGATCACGTAATAATTCAACAAATTCTTCACGTGGAGATGTAAAATTCCAACGCAGCACCTTTAATTTTTGTTCATCAATAAATCGCTGGTTCTTTAAATTATTTACAGCTAATAAAGGTGAAGTATCGCCATCGTCATCCTTTTTACGTGCGCCTGATGTTTTGCCCGCAGAAGTAGGAACCTAAAAAATAAATAATAATCATTATGATTAAAGGTGGCTGATTAGTGATAACAAGTAAGAAAGAAGCATAAAACACAAATTGTTTAATTATTTCGATGTTTCGAACGCGCTTCGTGATTATATTCAGGACCTATGGTCATCAAATTTATTCATATATATATATATATGTGGAATGATGTTTTCCGGGGTTGGTCCGCGTTGATTGTTGAGATTAACTCGACGTTTCGG
>JAAAKE020137170.1:0-13792 GCA_010014785.2 Anisolabis maritima
TCCGACCTAACAAAGATACAAGACATTTTTTCTTCAAATTTATTTTTATTTTTCTACATAGTCTCCTTGTAAGTCTATATACTTCTCCCAGCGATGCTCCTATCTCTTTAACCAGTCCAAATAGTACTCGGCGTTTTTCTCTGCAAAGTAATTGTTTACGAAGGTGATGGGTCGGAAACTTTTCAGTCCACCCTTGTATATTAAAAAATTAAAATTTTCTCATTTAACACTGAGTAAAAAAAAAATAAATAAAATAAAAAATAAAATCCAAAGGGCTCTCAACTCCAGAATTAATGCCCTGTCTCTTGGTGCAAAGCTCAAGGTCTGGCTGCCCAAAGGTCAGTGGTTCGCTTCCTGAGCCACAAAAATTTATTTATATATATATAATTATATTGGCTACCAATGAATTTAAATTAAGGACGGACCTAAATGGTTGCAGATGCTGAAAAAGACTTAAAACAAAAAAAGCGCAGAATTAATAATTATTCAAATAGGAGTAAGTAAATGTCTCCTTCTATTCATATTACCCTTCATTATAATTTCACGATCATCCTTTTCTAAAATAGTTGAAGCATCCTATCGATATCAAAGCACGAGCCGCCACTGAAAGATAATTTTTTCTATAATAATAGGACGATATACGTTTATAACTGTATAACCTTTTTGGTAGCCAATTATTTTAAATCAATTTTATCTTTTAGCAAGGGAAGCGACTCATAGTTCATGAACAAGTATATATATACGATCCAAACAATAAACAATAAAACTATGAAAATTTTATTAGATTAATTTTGTTTGTTCGACCTTCACCCAAGTCAGATATCAAATTAAAAGAATCTTATTGTGAAAAATAAACATCCTCTTGTTTATATAAAATAATTTTTGTTTTCTTTACAACTAATTTCTACAAAAGTTAATTGAGTTTGTATTTTTATTTTGCTACTGGTGATTGCAACAGTTTCAAGTAAAAGGCAAATTGGTCAATCACGCTCGAAAGTGATCTAGAAATCATCTGAATCATCATCAATATTTATACTAACAACAGCAACAAACAAAAATACTTTTAGTATTTAGTTATATACATTTTTATTTTATATATAATATTTATAATTTTTTCCAAAATATTTTATTAGAAAGTGAATTAGAAATCATTCATCATCACTCTTTACAATAAATAAATAGTATAAGTGAAACAACAAATAAAAATCCATGTTCAAATATTTATTTTTCAAAGCGATTTGTTTATTAATATAAAAAGATTCTCTATTAAAACATTTATATTATTGAAAATATATTTTATTTATGTTTTCAATATCTTTCGATTATACGACCTACAATATTAAGTATCCTGAGTTTTAAAGTAAAGTATTAGTTGCTATAGGGTTGCTGGAATGTAGGCAACACAAATTAGCACTCAGTAATGGGCTTTCCAATTATTTTCACCAGATTTCCTCCTGAACAGTTATCAAATCCCCTTGGAAATTAATAAATGGGCATGCGTGATCCACTCCAGAGCAATTAAATCGAAAAATACATTAGTGAGTTGAACATTTTGGTTGCCTAACTTCCAGTAAGCAAAAAGGATCGCACCACATGGTAAATGAATTAATTGAAAGAAGGTTTTCACAGAGTGATAAAGCTTTGTTTTCTATGTGATATAACTCTAAAAACACCTTCCTCTCTACTTTACCAATATCCATTTTGAAATTCTAAATCTTCTCTTTTCAAAATTTTTTTAAAATTTCACTTTAATTAGCTTTTTTCCTAAAATATTTTTCTATTTTTGAAATTTACAAATTCATGCTTTTTAGTTCCAGCAACCGTCACCTACAAAATTCCTCCTTAAGGTATTTGATAGGGACTTACTTCTTTGGGGTCAGGGCGTAAAGTCCTGATTGCAAAAGTAAAATTGAAAAACACTTAAAAAAATTCTCTAATTTTTAAAAGAGGTTTGTAAGGAGTAGAATAAAATTTCTAGATGAATTTCGAGATTTCCCAAATTAAAAAATTAAATTGATAGAATAAAAGACAATCAATTAATTTGTAATATTGTAATATATTTTATCTTGAAATGACAGAATAACTCAAATCTTCACAAAAATATAAATTGATTTATTTAAACGCTTAAAGAAAATATTTTTATCAAAGCTTTTTGTTTGTTTTAAAATATTTTCTTTTTAGGGTGGCGCAATAAAAAGAAATTTTGAAATCTAGTCGAGCCATTTCCGTTAGCCATGTCTGGTGTTGCTTTAATAATTAAATTAATTAAATTAATAGCTATTCTGGAGCAAGTTTTTTCTGTCATGGTCAATCGTACGTAATTGATTACTGGTAGGCTATATGGGAATTTTGAAAATAAATTTAAGAAATTTTATTGCACTATGATTAATAAAACTTAAGGGAATGTCGAGAAAATGTTTAGAAGTCATGTGAATAAAAAGTCAAAATTTCATTTCATCATTATAATAATTAAATAAAAAATAATGTGAATAAAATTTAGCTTAAATGACTTAAATAAACAAATATTACTTAATTAGCTATGCGGCATTAAATAGTTATATAACATAGAAACAGAATCTAAAATTCTTGTAAAATTTTATTTTACAAAGAGATTTCTGAATTTTTTTAATCTCTTGATTTATGATTTAAAAAAACATTCAAGTTAGTCATCTCCAAAAATTTAATCCCATTTAAAAAAAAATAATACTAATACTAAAATGATATTAAAATGGATAATTATTGTATTACTTGAAAGGGAATTGAATCTAATAAGAGTGGAGGTAGGTGAGAAAAAATCTTATAATCATAGGTATCTCAAGATGAATTCTTATTGACAACAATTAATACTATTAAACTAAGATAATTTTTGAATAATTTTATAGCAATCTGATAACCAATAGTTTTTATAATATATTTTAAATAATAATAACGGTACTTATTTACATTTATATAGATAATTTTATTTTCATTTAAAAAATAGTATTTTCTTGTGTAAACAATAAGATATAAAAAAATCTCCCCGGAGGTAAATTTGCAAAATGTGACCCTGAAAATAAAACTACTTTTTTTATTAATGTCCCGGGATGTGATTAGTAATTTTGGGAGATTTGCTTCTGCTCCTAGACAAAGATTCATCCTCATCTCAAATTTAATGCAATTCTTTTAAGAATTAAAAAAAAAAATCTTGTTTATTTGTTAATAGACTGACAGAGACGAGAGCGAAAGTCGAAATCGTGACCTCGATCCGCACTGTATATACGTACTCTACTAGATATATGGGAGAGAGAAGAGCCTCCGTAATCCTTAGGAGATTATGTAAATTGATCTGAATATGTTGTCTATTCAAGGAGAATCCATTTCCAGATTAACCTTTAGGATGACGAACTCATCGACTCATCAACTCTTTCTAAAATCATTATTTATACCCTTATTACGTATTATTTTAGAAATAGTATATTTTTTTTTTAGAGAAAAAGGAATTTAAAGTTTTGAGAATTTCATAAATCAAATAAAAATGTGGAATTACATAAAAATTGGGTGAAGAAAAGGGTAAAAATGCATAAAATAAACTTGAGCAGCGGGGTTATTTCAACTTATTATTGCGGGGCAAGTGGATCTTTGAGGAGGAGGGAAACTACCTTCTAAATCATCTTATATTCAAAGCGATACTAAAAAAACAAATACTTCAGAGGTCTGGATCTTCTAAAAAAGAAAAGATAAGAAAATTTAGAGAGAAGAAAATACAGGTTTCGAATTATTACTTGACATCTTAACTCGCAGTCCTAGGCTTTTATAATGATGGAATGCTATTTATTAAAAGATATTTGTTTAAGTTCTTTCTAGTCTTCATCTGATTTATTAGAATCAGTTTGACTTTCTAATTATTCTTGAATAAGCTTTTTATAACAAATATAGATAAAATATATTTTAATTTTTAAAAGAAAAAAAATTTAATCTAGCTACTGACTTAACCTTGAGGTTAATTATATATTTATAAAAAATAATATTTACGATTTATTTAATTACCAAAAGGATCTCCGTAATGTAATGCCAAGGATGAGTTAAAACATTCATCATAAATGAACCGGAATCGGATGTCAAATGGCAAAAAAACTTCTTGAACTATTTCTTATCATTAATCATCACGATATTTTGTCGCATTTTATGTGCTTTACCGGTGAAAGGTGTTGATTTTTAAAACACCAAAAAAAAAAGAATCATTTTTGAAATATTAAATATTAATTATCCCTTGAAATGTTTTTATTGTTTCCTGCAAAGTTTGCTTTTCAATGGCTAGATCCTTTCACTGAGAAGATTCGCTAAAATTCAACATTAAAGAAAAAAAATCAAGATATTTTTACTATTTCTCCATATCGACATCTAAGTGAAAGGACATCAGTGTCATAATACGCATATTGAAGGAAATTAAAAAATAATTAAAAGCAGTAATTCTAATTTATTAACTGTAAAAAAAATAAGTTCGAAAATCTTCCTTAAAATGTATAATTAATATCTTTTGGATAATTCGATCTTGGTTGCAAATATTGGAAATTCCAATTAAAGCGAGCGAGCTTGTAAAAAGATTTTATACTATCATGCATAAATTCTTTCATGTTAGTTGTTGGAAGGTAGGCAACCCAAATGACCGATTTATACTGAATTTTTCCATTAATTGTTCCAGAGCTCCTCTAGAGCGGACGAAGTATATCAATCTCGGTTGTTAATTTCTAGACAGAAATCCATTAGTGAATCCGTCATTTGGGTTGCCTATCTCCAGCAAGCAAAAATGTACGAATTTATTATGTCTTGTGTTTAGCGATAATGTTAGCATTTTAAACAAGTGGATATGAATTAAATCTCAAGACAAACCAAGTGAAATTTCTCTAAAATAATTGGATACCAATTAATGTGAAGAATAATGATTAACATTTAATGTAGGACTCTTTTTCCTCAGAAGCTCTATGAGAAAATGAAACCTTGAAATTAGCTGACACTCATAATACAAGGGGTGTTTAATAAAAGATCAAATCGACTTGGAGATAAAATTTTTTGCTATCATTTGTAGGGAGAAACAATCAAAAAATTTTAAAAATATTTTTAGAAAATGAAGAATACGTGAAAAAATAAGATCTGGTATAATCTATGTCCAAAAATGCAAAGAAATCCTAATGTACGTGTGTATGTTCGTAGATTTTATTTTAGCTTATATCTGGAATCCCTCTTCGAAAAAGGATAACACTTAACATAGGAACTTAAGAAGATAGAATAGGTCCGCAGGGATTAATCAAAAAGGCTTCCCAATAATTATCGCGTACCAAAATTTTCTCAGCAACCGCTGGGTCAAATCTTTTAAAATTCGGTGTTAATAATTAAGATTAAGATAATATGAATTTAAGAATATTTAAGACGTTTGTCTTCAGTCCTGGTCCTTTCATAAAAATCCATTGAGTAGGAGCGGATTTATTTAAAAAAACAAAAAATTGGGTATGAGATAATAAATATACGTCCAAAGTGATGATAAAATTTTGCTGGGTGATTTAATTTAGAGGAATAAACAGGAGATAAGAAAACCAGCCTTTTTTGTTCAAACAGTAAGAAGCTTTAATAACAAATATTTCGGCTCATATGTCATGCGCCATTATCAGATCTCTTTACGGATGTCAGTATCTCTAACCTCTCAACGGGAGGGAGGATTTTTTAAAATTCATTTAATGAAAAGAAATTTATTTATTCAAACAACATAACCTAAAAATAATAAAAATCACTATACATGAATTGCATACACAACAGGATTGTAGAGCGCCCATCTTATATTCCCAGAAAATGGCTAAAAATGCAGGAAAATGATGTCACTTCACTTCGTTGGGTATTTTTTTAGTTATTATAGATGATTATGATAGACGTGTTTGTTGCAGAATTATTTCCAATATCTTAATTTAAATTTTATTTTAGTTCCTCTTATTATTTTTAAAAAATTCGAGGAGTAAATGTATGATAAGAAAATTGAAGATATCAATTATAATAGATAATTTTAAAATTTTTTGAGAAACGACAACACTAATTAACAAAGTTGAAGGGGATGAGGGCGCTAGTGGGCCAAGTTCAGTCAACCATCAGCCAAGACGACGGTTGAAGCAATAATTACATTCGCAATGGCGTGAACAAGTAAGCACGACAGCCCTCCCCACTTCTTCAGAACTTCCGGCCGGAAATGACATAACGGAGCGTCTTTTGCAAGCCCTCCCGGAGGAATTCGATCGCCGATTGCAGCCTCATCTGACTCGTCCCCATCTTGATACGCGTGTGTTCTTCCCAAATTACCTTCATCAAAAGCCATCCATCTTCTTCTATCATTACTTACCTCATAGAATATTTATTTTAAATAATAAACTAACATAAATCCTGCGAAATACAAGGAATAAAATAAAATTTCATAAATTGTTTTCTTTGGGCATTGATTCAAGGACATGGAGATATTTATCGGGCTTTTACTATTTATTATTAATATTTACTAATCCAAAACAAAATAATTCTCGCTCTTTATTTTTTCATAAATAAAAAATAAATCAAAAAAAAATATTGTTCCTCCATTGAAATGCTCTTATCAAGGCGTTGGTTGTTGATATTGAGATTTTTCTCAACTTGTAAGACATTTGCCATAATAAATTAAATTTAGGTTTATCTACGAATAGAACCTGTGTGTATAGATAAGAAAACAAAAGTTAGCAGGATGTAGGGTGCGCCTGGATTTGAGTTTTTTTTTTGGTTAGTGGTTCCCAAACTTTTTCTTTTTATTCACTCTTTAGTAAACTTCAGAATATATCCCCCTTTCTGTATTATTTTTTTACTTGATTTGGTTAAAACATTCAGAAAAGGGCGATTAAAACGAAAAAGATTTTTGTTATATATTTTCTTTTCTTTTTGTGAATTTTTTTTGTAATTATTTTTATTAGTTAATATTTAAAAAGGGCCCAATAAACAGATAATAATGTCATTTATATGAGTAATAGGGTAGTTGTAGTTTATTTTATTTAAAAGAAATGTTTAATTATTTAAAGCCTTGGTGACCACCCTGATTTTTATTTTTTTATATTTTATGCAATGCTTGCAAAATATTTTTATCTTTTAGAAAAGAACATGAATAGTGAGAATGAGTGGCCATTTTTTTTATGCTTATAATAATTATTATTTGCCTGCGTATATTTCTCTAATTGACAACAAAAAAAAAACACGATAGCATCTCGAGACGACCATTTAACCATTGTCAAGCCAGGAGGTTTCTTATGCAAAACGATTATTATTTTATTCTCGTTGGTTACGTCGTGGGAAAATCGGGACTTAAGACCAATATAACAATTTAATCTTCCTCTGCTGAAATCACGTGATCAGCCAATTCGGATTGGGACCATATTCACTCATTCAAAAAAAAAAATCCATTTTATTTGATTCTCATAAGAAAAGAAAGTTTAATTTGTTGATCTGAGATTAACACCGATTGCTGTAAGCAGATTGATTGAATAAATAAATAAATAAATAAAATGATGTATGGCTAACATAAGTTGAGATCAACCTTTTTTGCCCCTGTTTAAAAATAAATTCAACTAAATATAATTCTAAGGGTAAAGGTTAGCTATGTCTGTGGAGGCTATATAATTCCTCATCATTTTAGCAAGTTGGAGAGCTTCACAATTGTATATATGGGGTTCGTTGCTTTGTGATGAGTTCACAAGGAAATTTTCATCCACCAACTCACCTATTGGAAACTCCATTAATTTGTCCGAGGAGTTTTCGTGCACAAAGACACACCTCAAACCCACCAAAAAAAAATTCCCAGGCCCACTTAAAAGAAAATACATTCGCAGACATTTAGTCCAAATGAATAGAATTTCTATAATTTATCATTAATATATTTTAAATAATATGATTTGTTTAATGAAGAAAACATATATGGATTAGTTAATGATGATGGATGGCCAAGGAAGAGAGTGAGAGAATGGAAGGGAGGCAGTAGGAGCATCCATCTCCTAGCGACTGGCATCTGACAGCTGACTTTTGATTTTGTTTCAGGAGGCGCGCGATGCGGCCGCCGCTCGCCGACGCTGCTCTGCTCCTCCTCGGTAAGTAATTACTTTAGCTCTCTTAACTAACTTTATAAGTAGTAGGCTAATTATTTTATAGGATTTGTCGGACACAGTTAATCTAGCATAAAAAGCATTTTTTCTCTTTCTATTGCAATGTTTCTCAACATTTCATATGAAACCTCTATTTTGATTTATAAGGCCAAATTAAAGGGGTGTTCTCTGATTTATACGATTTGGAGTTTTTATCGGACATTTTTAGAATCATCCTCCATCTTTGTTTTTTTTTTTTTTTTTGCAATTCATATTCAATATTCTCCCTTTGCCTTCCCCTTAGAAATTTTACATCACACATAAGGGTTGAGAAAAGTGACTCAATTTAAATAACAAGGCCTAATTCACATGTTATAGATAATTGTAATGTAAATTATAATGTAATATGCCTAAAGCATTATAAAGATATATTGGTGCATTGTACAATTTCAAGCATTTTACAAATTTGACTGCCTAGTAAAAAGTTTTAAAAATTTTTTGACGAAGCCATTGAAGGATAGGGATATGAATCAGAGTTCTGGCTAATTTAGGTCTTCATGAAAATAATTTAGCTGTTGTTTGAGAATAATGATATATCATCATTTCAATTTAACTTTATTAAATTGCCTTCTATTCTTTGACCAGTACACGATTAACGCGATCTTGATGCTTCTAGCATTTAAAATTTTTCCTTCCTACATGACTATTAAATCTGTTATTGAGATCAAATCAAATATAAATTAATAAATAGGCTAGTTGAGTGATTTACAAAGAATGAACAGAAAAGAAAGTAGGGATAAACTGACTAAATAACTGATGATTTTGTGCGTGTGAGGAAGCCGACAATCAGCGCAATTGACCTTTTATAAAATAAAGTAATCCTCGAAGGAAAGTGAAAAAAAATTAGGTAATTGCCTTTATTCAATTAATTTAAATCTGGTTTGTTCTGTATAATTATAGCCCATCATTTATCATTGGTTTGAAATCATGCGTCAATTTGAATTTTTTTTCTTTTTAAGAAATTCCGTTTTAAAAATTTTAATTAAATATTCGTGTCGACAATTTTACAAAATATTTTATAGATTAGATTATATTAATTTTCTCCAAAGAAAAAACTTGGCAAAGGCAAAATAATAAATTATCAATACAATTTTCTAACTTTTTATACTAGTGAAATTTTATTCCAAAATGATCTTAATTTTTTTCTTTGCTAACAGGCGTTGGATCTTGAAATTTCAGTTTGGATAAGGGAACAGAGATTTTCTTTTATGATTTTTGCTTATTCATATTTCATCACTCATATTCCTAAATATAACTTACCCAAAAATATCGAAAGTTTTTACTTTTAAACTTAATCAAAAAAATATAATTTGCAAATTAATATAATAGAGATATTTAAAGAGAATTTCCAAGAGCTCAGATTGAGGCTGAATGTAATAATTATTAATTATTAATCATTTTCCTTTTCAAAGATCATCGTGCATCCACCGCTCCGATTCATAAGCCTAAATAGTATAGATATAGGTGAATAAAAGTATTAATTTTAGAGAAAATAATACAAGGTATAATACATATAATAAAAAGTAAAAAAATTCTAAAGAATTGTGTGTGGGAGAAAAGGAGAAAGCAAAATCAATAAATATTTTCGAAGTTGATTTCATATTTCTCTTAAGTTAACAAGTTGAACTTGGTAGGAGGTTCTAGTGTATTGTCCAATGATTTCCCAAGATACTTAAGTCATGTGCTCGATTGCCCGGAAGAGGTTCTTCTGCCGATGCTTTGCTTTCCGCAAGAGATCATTCTTTGACTCTAAGCTCAACACATGATTGCCAAACGCATAAGATATTATCAGACCAATTGTGTACTATTGATAGCATCCAAGTCGATATGAAACCATTCATCATTATTTGTGTTAGTTCAATTCCGGAACAGGATGATCCATCGAATTTTTCCACACAGGAATAGATTATTCATTGACATTTTTTTAATAAAGTAAATTTCACTTAGAATTCTTTATACTCTCTAATTATTCTGCACTTTTATTTTAATATGCTCACTCATGCTTTTTCAAATGTTATTAAAAAATGAAGGATAAAATTGAAGTTATTGATAATAAAAAACCTATCCATGGGCAGACTCTGCTACTTCGCTCTTCTAGAGGCAGAAGCCCTGACGTTAAGTTAGAGATGTAATAAATAATATTAATTTTTAATAAAATAATTTTGTGAGTGTATATTTTGCTGGTGGATCAAGCGACCTTTGGCCCCCGGGATTCTCAGCCTATTCGAGGCATCGGTGTGCTCCCTTTACACTAGATAATCGGACGCTCGACCAGACCAGCAAAAAATTCACACTCAAATATATACAAATCTAATGTAAAATTAGTCAAGGTGAATAATATTTAACCAAAAATTTTTCACTTATCAGCCTTTTTTTAAACTAGTTAGTTGACCGACATCTAAAGCTCTACTGCAAGCACCAGTAACTCTTTCAATGGATTACGAGAAACAGTTAAGTTAAAAGGTTTTTAGAGATCTATTTGATTCATATGAATCAGATATAAATTAACAAACAATTTTGGGGAAAATAATGGTTAATAAGATTTTTATTAGAGATTTATAAGATCATCTAATAAATAATTGTTTTTTGAATTTTAATCCAAATCGTTAGTGAATTTTGAGAAAATCGAAAAAAAAGAGTACATCTATAAAGTAGGCCTAAACATGTATTTCCGTTGTAATCTTGACATCAATTTTGGCGATTGCAATACTTTATCACTATATATTTTATATAAGGGTAAGAGAAAGTAAAAAGTATTTTTTTAATTAAAGTTTTTCTTTTTTTTTTTTAGGAATTATCAGTGTATTTAATTTCGTCATTTGCCAACAAAGAACATTATCCTCAGTAAGTAAAACATTTATTTCAACTATTATTATTAGTATAAAAAACCGAGCGTAGCTCGGTTTTTTTTTAATGTATAAGAAAGTGAATAATAGAGAGCTTTCAAAGGTAGGACCTTTGTAATTAGACCTAAGATCTAAAGATAGGATCATAGATAAAAAGCAGATTTCTCCAAACAGAAACACCTTAAATATATTTTTTACCAAAGATGAGACTTAACGAAATCGATTTCTTAGTAAATACACTAAATTTCATCAAAATCGTTATATGATGAAAATACATTCTAATCGATACAGTGGTTGAACGAATTTTCCCAAAGATGAAACCTAGCGCAATCAATTACTCGCACCCGAATTAGTAACTATATCAAATTTCATCAAAATTGTTAGAGCCGTTTTCGAGAAAAAATTTACATATATACATAAAAAATTAGCTCGTTTAATAATAGGAGATTACTCAATTTTATTATCTATAATGAAAACATGAAATTGTTTCTTTTCATGATCTAAGTATGAGTCAGCGATTCGCATCTATTTCTGATAAAATCTATCAATATTATATTGTCTAAATTTAAATAAATATAGACGGGTAACTTTGCAAAAATTCTAATTTTAAATTGATAAAATTGGAAAATATTATAAGGGTTCGGGAAAAAAAAAGCCAACTGTTTCTCAGGGTCCACTTTACATCATGTTATTTGACAAATATTCCAGACCAATCCTCACTGACACAATGTGATTTTGTAGTAGCCTGCCCAATATTAAATAAATAAATAAGTATTAAATAATCATTGGAAAATATTTATTTGCAGTTGTCTGCGAATCAAATAATGAGTTTTTGAGCAAGAAATTCTAATATCGATTTAAAGAAATTTTCCATTCTAAATTTAGTAATTAAAAATTATTTTTTATTAATTAAAAAAAATCATACGTATTATCATAATTCTAGAAACTTGAATTATTATTTTCCCACAATATCGTTTCTTGAATAAATCATATGTCAAATTAATTAATTGAATATTCTCAAAACAAAAAGCCATTTCACTTTCGACTATCAATATTTTTTCCCAGATGATAAAAAAATTTAAATTATTAATTAAAAGAAAAGGAAAGAAGAGATTCAAAAAATAAATAGGTTATATAGCCTATGAACATATTTTTAAGTAGCTTTTCATACAAGTGTTTATTAAAGTATGCGACATTAATTAAAGGGGTGTGATAATTACAATTTTTTTCTTTCTTTTTTTTTTCTGCCGGCGCGAGTGTATCTATTGACATGCAAACAATGGTTTAAGAATTAAAATTTTATTAAAATATAAGCTTAACAGTTCATTCTTGTTTTAATAGTCAATGCTTAAAACATTTTTTACATGCAAGGTGGCAATTCAAGATTTCTAAAAATCACATAAGGAAATACTAAATACTCATTTGTTACCGCACAGGTTTCAGCAAGGGTGGATAGTTGGAATGGGAGGCCCAAACTATGCCTGCAAATTTTGAATGGGTAGAAGGGCATGGGCCCTTTCTGGTTACGTCCCTGTCTATAAGAGAGATGTCTCGGTATACATGATAGCTTTGTGGAGCAATCAGTAGGGTGTCGTCGTTCTGCAAAGGAGATCAGTGTTCGCATCCCGGGCAGGAAGGATTCTTTCATTAAATAAAAATATCCAATGTAAACAAATCCTCAAGTATGCTATGATTGGAACATTGGATTCCACACAATAGAGCCCTCAAGCAACTCTACAAGGAGAGGAAGATGCTGTGACACCCCGTCCTAGGGAACGTAAAGAAGGATTCCCTCTTAATGAGCTACTCTTCGTAAGGAGTAGGCTACACGTCGGTGCAGAGAGAGTCCCTCCTCAAACTAGGACATCCTCCCTAGCATAGAATAGGTTGAAAAGAAGGGGCTGGGTGGAATGAGATTAGAGTAGTTAGCTGGCTAGAAATGAATAGAGGAGGAGGAGTTAGAGTTAGGAAATAAAGTAACTTCGGATGCCGATAGATGGCTACGGCCAGAAGTCGCCTGTGTTTAAGTGTGTCTCCGTGCACGAAAGCACCTCAGGTAAATAAACGGGTGCCCGGTATGTGGGCCTATACAGTTCAAATGAAATGAAATATACATGTAAATAGAACTCGGGTCACGGAGATATAAATAACATAAATGATCTATATCAGCCCCAGAGAAAAAATAGACAAATCTGGTGAGACAGAGAATAACACAATTTTCCTTACCTAACGTAAGAGAAAGTTGTGAATAGTTTAAAAAAAAAATTAGAAAAAATCTAAACGAGTACGAGTAAACAAACAATTTTTTGGAGATAAGGGTTAATACATTTCATTCATCTAATAAATAATTATTTTATGAATTTTAATCAAAATCGTTGGAGTGAATTTTGAGAAAATCGAAAAAAACTAAAAAAGTACATGAGTAAAGTACTGGTACTCTTTGGTCGATTATTGAAAAGCTTCTAGATAC
Organism: Anisolabis maritima; assembly: GCA_010014785.2. NCBI lineage: Eukaryota > Metazoa > Arthropoda > Insecta > Dermaptera > Anisolabididae > Anisolabis > Anisolabis maritima. Next base: position 13,488 of record JAAAKE020137170.1, read on the forward strand.
ATGCCATGTGGGTACTTAGCTTAAATATAAAGTTACAGCCTCCTACGTTTTTTCGTTTTTGAAAAATCTTGTTCACACACACAAACCGACCATTTTGTGAAACCCATATTTTTATAATCAGTGGGCTCCAAAACCTCTATTTCCGTTGAAATCTCAACATCGATTTTTTTGCGAACGCAATACTTTCTATATTAGAATTATGGGTAAGAGAAAGTTTAAAACAAGGCTTCAAAAAATCATTGGAAGTGTAGCACAATTAAATCCTAAATATTGAGAACGACTGGTATAAATAATAGTTATAATAG
>JAAAKE020137192.1:0-13792 GCA_010014785.2 Anisolabis maritima
CGTAATAACACGTGACCAGGAGTAAACGACGTATTAGTCATCCCGACATTCGCCTTAAGCTGTTAAGGAAAACCTGGTCAAAACCTTAACAAGGATGGTGTGACCTCAATCTATTAACATATAATATAATTTAACATATTATTAACAATTTACTTATATAATCTTTTAATAGCGAATATAAAGAAATATAAAAAAAATTATTTAACAATTTTCTACAATTTTTTATCGTCCATCTTTCACTTTTATCTTTTTTTGCCCACCACTTCCAAGATAATCACCAATTCAGACCTGTCATTTTTTTCTTCTTCGCGCCAATTTATTATTTATTCGTTGTAAATGAAACCCACATATAAAAGGCTTAAGCTAATCAAAATATAAATTCATAATTCGAAACTTTAAAGTTAAATGCAAATTAATTCTTAATGAATTTTGCTCTTCATTTATCCGTCCGTTGTTTTCAAGACTCTGCGCTTCAAATCTTTGTTCTTTTAATTAATATAAATGATGCAAAGTTGGTGTGTGCTTTCTAATAAAAAGAGAACAGCAGCAGCAGCAAGCATAATTACTTCTAATATTAATTCGTTATAGTTTTATTTAAATTTTTTTTTTATATATTAGAGAAGACGGGTTTTTAACCTGTGGTACCGGTACTACCGGAATGCGACAATCAAATAAAATAATAATTATTATTATTAATTATTTCTTGATGCAAGGTGACTAACATGGAGAGAAAATAAATATTAAATGATTATTATTATTTTTTAGAAAGATATTCAATGAAAGATTTTATTAATAATGACCAGTGAGGCTCAATGAGTATTGGGAAAATATATAACTATATATAGTAACATTCGAAACGTTAAATATAATTATTTTTAAATTTATGTGCATGTGACTAACATAACCCGCAAAATTAATCTCTGATTTTAAGGCATCAATTATCTGGAAATTAAATGAACAGTGAATAGCTGTTAGGCTCTTGTTTGAAGACTTAAGTTTATATTTAATACTTAGAAATCCACACCTATAAAAAATTTTTTTTGTCAAAACTGAATTGCGATAACATAACGTGGCAAACATACCTTACGAATTAGTGGCGGTATGTTCTTACATTCTTTTGAATAGATATAATTGTTCTTTTGACTGTTTTGATTCTTGAAATCGAAGAATCTGTTCTCTCATTCTGAAAAAAATAAATGCTAATAGAATTTATTTCTTTCTCTCGCAAATGTTAAATCGTCAAAAGGGGTTTTATCTCCTTTATTTTTATAAAGTCGTTAAGACGGATTGGATTGATTCATGGGGGACTGGGGAGGGTGACCAGGAATGGGTTAGAGAACCCGAAACCGGCAGGGAATGCTGTGTGCCATAAGTGCTATACACGATACACCAGGGGTAACCAACCGGGGAATGATTTTTTTTGTTAGGATTGAGGGTTTTTAACCTTTAATTTAAGGCTTTTCCCTCAAAAAAAAAAAAAAAAAATTTTAAAGTCGTTAAATTTATTCATAGGCATTGCTAAAAACTGAATCAAATAATAGAAAAAAACATATACATTCTCTATTTTCTATCTTGTATTCACTACAAGTTACAAGTTAAATTTTTCTTTTGAGATCACGGATAAAAATGCTCTGTTTCATTGAAAATATTTATCGTTGGCAATTTATTTATGTACAAATGGAAAAAGAGAATGATTTTCTATTACTTCCCCCCTCCCTCCCCCCCCCCCTCCAACTTTCCATTGTCCTTGACAAATGGACCGATAATTTGAAACAGAAATTTATTTTGTCATCTTGTGGAAGTGGGGGGTCGATTTCTGAAAGCTTTCAACGAGATTTGAGAGGTTTGGATGGGTGAATCCCCCCTCCTTCCAATGTCGATCCCTGAAGACCTGCGTGACCACTGAGAAATCCCTACGCCCTTAAATTATTCCCCTCATCAAAGCAAACGTCGATACATTATCTCTTTACTATAAAATATATTTATTTAGGTGTGGCAGAAAATATTAATCATCTTGTAAGCTATGATAAGAGAACTAGAAACCTTCCTATAACCCATTTGGAAAGTCTCTACAACTCTTACGTGATTGCAAAAAATAAACCTAAATATCCAATATATTAATATTTAGAGAGAGTGAGGGTTCTTTGAATTTTTAAGACAATGAAAATTTCGAATGTCTAATTATTAAATTTCAAGAATTTTAGCAATTTGATCTTTTTTCTTCTTTCCTCGCCTTTAATCTTCTATTTCGGGTTCTTGATATCAAAAGTAAATGCGACCGATCCGAGTCCATTTGTTTGTCACTTTGAAAGTCTATTATTTATAATAAAATTTGTTATTATAATTTATTTTCTGGTAAATGATATCCGATCAGGTAGCCAAGACATCGGTGGCAACCGCCTTGTGGCCAGATATTTCGTCCTGGTACATTCCGACATGTTCTAATGCTTGGATTTACCAAAGACGAAGGCATTTTCTTTTTGAGCAGGGATTTTAAACTCTTTTTCCATTCAATGTATATAGGAATAAAGGTTGGCATAAAGGGAGTAGAAGACATGCCCCCGCAGCTTGATTAATTCGTGGTTGCCATTCACGATCTCAGGTCAAATCCGGAGTGAGAAATTATATTATATCTTTCATATCAGTGAAAACGACATCATTGAAGTCAAGCAAGGTCAATCACCGTTGAACCTCAAATCGGTGGCCCGGGAGAACAAGAGTGTCAATCGCCTACCGACTTATCACATTTATGTATATTTGTATACCATCGTAGCCGAAAAGACTAGATAGAAAAGAAATATTATTCAGGGTAGATCAAGACACACACACACACACACATCGTCATGTTTTCTCACTATATATTATATATATAAGAGAAACTAATGATGAAATAGTTTAAAAGTATATTTCTTTCTAAGTCGATCTATCTATTTGCAGTGAATTCGGATTTTTTTTTGACTTTTTTTTTTTAAGTTGAATCTCTAATATTGAATTCAGAATGTTCTTCTCATTTCGTTTTTTATGATTTTATTATTTATTTTTTTTCTTTTTTTCATGCCTTGGCGTTGGTTATTTCGCTCGAGTTGAGAATTACTGAATTAAAGGAATTATAAATGCATAGTGATATCAATTTTACTCTATAATAGAGTAATTAAAAAAAAAAAAAAAAAAATACAATTGATGCGGTTTATGAAAAAATTTCTCCGCTAATTTTTTTTCCATTAAAAATTATTACATTATAATAATAAAATTTTTCCCAATATTTCAAAATCACATCCATACATACATACATAGGTACATTCACACTTAATAAGGAATTTACCATAATTCATTAATAATTGATAAACGATTCGTATTCATTATTCCAATTATTTTCGGAACACTCACTAACTTCATCCAATCACTCACTCTTCCACAAATAAAGTTATTATAATAATAATAATAATAATACAATATGTATATGCTACTTACAAATCAATGTATAGGGGGAAAACAAAATTCATCGCATTATAAACTAAACGTATTATTCTCTGTTCATTTTTGTGTCCGCTTTATATAAATTTAGTAGGAAAATGTGCTTAGGTATTTGCAATCTAATTGTGTATGAGGGTCAGTTCAAAATGACACCCACCCACACACACAGAGGCTTTATAACGATCTGCTCGTTCAATTTATTATCTTAATTATTGGATTATTACGTGCCTGGCATATATACGCCAAGCTATGTTGACCATTGCGTAGTGCCTTCACACAGGCCCTCTAAGCACCCAAAAGTATGAGCCCCCCCCCTCCTCTCCCAAATTACGGGCATCTATTTATCATATTTTATATCTTCATTCATTTGGTACGTGTAATAGCCATAATAATACTTTATTTTTTAGACAAAGGAAATTAAAGAGGAACACTAAGGATAAAAATAAATTATTTTCGTTTATGTATAAAAAAAAAAAAAAGAAAAATTTTATTTAAAATAAAATAATATTTATAAGAATATATTATTTTTTATGCTCTGTCTCTTTGAGCAGAGGTGGTCTTGATTTATGATCTAAGGGTCAATGATTGATTCCCGCCTTGAGCAATACAATTTATTTAAATTATATTAGCTACCAATTAATTTAAATAAATATTGACCATAAGTATAAATGGCTTCAGATGCCAAAAAAGACTTAAATCATTTATTTATTAAGCATTGGATCCTATTATATAAATAATGCTTTTGAGATAAATCACTATCAGGATTACTAAATTTTAGATAAATAATATCTATAATTTCAGTTTAAGAATTACTTTATTTTCTTTGCAAGAGGAAACAAAAAGAAAGTATAGGCAACGAAGTTGCAACAATTTCAAGCAATATTTAGCTATTCTATATATAAGATTTTAACCGTTCTCACTCAACGGATTGTTAAGAAAATTGGTCCAGAGCTGAAGGCAAATGATTATCACCAAGATTTGGCTCAGCGGATGCTGGTACGCGATAAATATTACGGGTTTTAATAACTCTTCTTTAACTATACTTAAATTCAAAAAAAATCATTAAGTCTTGCGGGAATAGTCTCAAATTAAAGATGTTAATAAAGATGAACAAAATTGGTTATTTTTGGTTAAAAAGTCTCGATGACTCTCGGTCCATAATTAGATTAGTTCTTGTTCATTTTTGTTCAATGTGGTGTTATAAGTTTTTAAACTTTTTCTTTTTTTCACTCAACAAACTGTTTAGTAGGATTTTTTAAAAAACTTGCAAACAATATTATCCAAATTTTCGAATTAAGAAGAAATGAAAATTTTTGTTCAATATCTATTCAAACATCATTATGAAAGATCGCAATCAGACACCAAATGATAAAAATAATGGATATTTGTATTTGTTTTATAACTCATAAGCATAAGGTCAACTCTGATGATTATAACCATTTTTTCTTTAATCTTTCCTCTAAATTTTAGGACACTCTATTCTCATAAACGCATATGTAACACAAACCGGTTGCCTATTCTTTAGGCGATTCTGTTAAAGGTGGTTAGAAGATCTCAATTCTGACAAGATATCTGATTTTTCTTAACTTTCACATTTTCTTTACTTTTATTTCTCTGTACGAATTCGATAGGATAAAATTTCACATGATTTTAAATAAAATAATGAACACTTACAAATACAATAATTGTGTTCTCTTGTTCATTAAAGGACATAAAACGAACTGCTAATTCTTAATTCATGAAACAAGAGTCTGGTCTCTTCTCTAAAGGTCGGGGATAGTTAATTTAGTTTATTAATTTAGTTAATATAGTTTATTAATTTCCACAAATAGTTTAAGTGTTAATTTTGATCAATGCTTTTGTATGAAAAAACGCTCTTGCCTGACATTTTGTAATGGCTTATTTTTAATTATGGATTTTGGAAATAATATATTTTTTAAACTCTTCTTCAGTATCTGAGGCCAAGTAATTAATATTAAATGAAAAAATTCTGGATGGAAAACGAATTTCTCATCCTTGGAAGGTGAAGCGAGACCTCTATCTCTGCTCCAAAAAACAGAGATCACTCTGGGCGTTAAGCAATACTTGATATAAAAAACCAAATTTTTTTCTCTCTCATTTTATAATCCGTATCCGTTTTTATTAGTTCGGTCTATTTATTTATTTATTTAATATTGACAGTTTGAAATTTAAATGATATATTTTTTATTTCGAGAAATTCCATTCTACTAGAAAAAAATTCACCTACTATATTGACTTCCATTAAGGTTTCCACATTGAGAAAATATATATTATATAGCTCTATATATTTCGTTGATTGAGCAATATACTATATATAAATTGTTTAAATAGAGGGCGGGACGTGAGCAAATCAGAGGTAGCCACAAATTTTCTTGCCTCAATAAGTCAATAGGAATAGAAAGGGGGGACTGGATAAACAAAGGGATGGTGGTCATTTGTCTGTGCAAAGCCAGGTAGTCACTCAACTCCCCCTCCCTCCCCTCTCCAAAAGAGTAAAGAAATACAAAATTCCCTATTTGATAACTTATTACCAATTTTAGTTATTTCCTTTCTCGAACTGCTTATAATAGGACAGGGATATTCCCGAATAAGCAAAAGAGGATCTGGCACTTTTATTGGATTCCAATAATATCGATTTTCAATCAAATATTTTTTTTCTTCTACCTTTTATTAGAGATAAAAATAAATTGTTTTATTTTTACACATAAAATTGAATTTATAGATTTACTAATATTATTTATGGATAGGAATGTCACTAACATATGACAATCATAGGAAAATTTTTTATGTCTAGAGGTGATTGTTTTTTTAAGCAACCCCTTGAGTTAACAAGTAATAATATAGAGAGCAGAAATTATGAAATCACACTTTTATTTAAAATGTACTAAAAAGAAGTAAGTAGAATAATAAAAGGGTGAGTGAATATTTTATTTAAATGTCCATTGATGATTTTTTCATTGAGCACTTGAGTAGGCATTTATAAAAACTTATTTTCCTCATTTTAGTGTATTTTAACTAAAAAAATTTTTTTTAAATTTTTTTTTTTTACTATTTATTTTTTTTTGTTTTTAACATAATAATTAAAACAAAATTTTTTTTGGATTGGCCAATAGATGGATGGATTTTTTTATTTAACTTTAAATAGATTTTTTTTTTTTTTTGTAAAAGATCAAACAAAAGTTGTTCAAAATGATTAATAGAACAATTTTTGTTTAGTTTAAAGTGAATAATTGGAGAGATTTTCGATTTTTCAGGTTTAAATTTCAAATTAAGTACTCCTTTAAATTGCCTCTTTGTAATAGACAATTGTGTTGTCATCGGAACTGAGTATAAAATTTCTCTAAATAAAAAGTTTTTTTATGAAGAGTTTGAAAAATGGAAGATGTCCAATTAGAAAAAAAAAAAATAAGAGCCGTTTGTTTTTTATCTTTGTTAACAACAAATTATCATTTTGTCTTGAAATTTTTTAGATAAATTTTTCCATCTATCCATTATCCGGGCATATATTTATTTATAGCTTTTCAATCGAAAATGAGTATATAAATTTTCAAACAATCATGTTTTGTAAATTAATGTCAAAGTGAACCCTTAGGTTTGAATTTCTCTTGAGAATTGTTTCCAAAATTCGCCTAGTATTTAAAGATAATAAAAAATTCCCTGTTATGTTTGTTATTTAGTTATCATTTACCAAATTACAAAGAATGGATTGGTTTGCTGATGTGTTTATTCCCAAGAGGTACAGAACCAATCCATCCATCTATCATCATATATATATATATCTCTGCAATCCAAATATAAATATAATTATCCCGCAATCAACTGGAATGCAATTTAGAAATGGAAAATTAAGGATTTGAAATTTTTTTAATCTTTCCCGCATCTGGGCACTCTGTCTATTTGTTTAAATTAATTGGTATAATTAAAATAAATTTTATCGCTTTGGACCACTGTCCCTTGGAACTTAGACCTCTACCTCTGCTCAATGGACAGAGAGGATTTGAAATTAGTGGGGAAAATGTTTGAAGTCAAATCCTCCTCGATCTTACAACAATGAATCGATAAAAAAATCTCTTTTATTAATAGACTATAACATTAAGTCCGTTGGTTTTTGCTTTCTGAAAAATAGGGCAACCGAAATTGATTCATTGCTCTACATGCTCACTAGTTAATTTCTAGATGGACTACTCTAGAGAAACTCTAGAGCAATTATCTATTAGTGAGTTGGTCATTTGGTATGCCTACCTTCCAGCAAACGAAAACGAACTTTTTAATAAGTTAATAATTAAGACAAATATATATGGACTTAAATTTCAGTGAATAAATACAAAAAAAGAAAAAGAATAATTAAGAAATATTCTAATATAAATTTAGACCTATCCTATGAGTTCAATCAATTTTATGAGTAGAATCAAGAGTATGTCTTAAAGCATCCAATGGTTCATTTACCGATTTGAGCGATAAATTTATATAAAATAAATATGGACGGATATATATATATATATATTTTATATTTATATGATTGATTCTCCTTTAAGGGTCAGGGACATTTTAAATATTAAAAAAAATTAAGTAGCCTCATTGTCCATCAAGATTGTTATTGTAAAAAAAAGACTTAACCACCGATGAGATTCGAATAGGAAGCCTAAATGTATCATTCAAAAGTTTGAGATTTTAGTTCAATATTTAAAAATGATAAAATATCGTGAAAATAATCAGAGTTTTTAAAATAAAAAAAATTTAACCCCTTATTTAATGTTTTACACTAAATTGAACTTTTTTTCCGCTATTTATCATAATTCACTTAAAATTTAAATAAATTTTATCGCTCACTTCTTTCTAAATTCATGAAGAAGGCAAGAGCTTTACGAGGGACTTAATTACTTTGCTTTCTGAATCGCTTGAATTTTTGCACTTCTTCTCGATCACCAAACATCTAAAAAATTAGTTTATTAAATTAACTTCCAACTTTAATCTTTAAAAAAAAAAAAAAAAAAATGAAATGATTATTTTTCCATCAAAGAATATAGATAAATTAGCGCTAATCTTGGATCAAGTGTGACTCATGATGTCTTGACTCACCTCAATCCTCCCCCCTTCCTTCCCCCTGATGACTGATGGCGTTTTCTCGTGCAAACCCCACGAAGCTGTCTCTCCTACATCAGAGAGTAGTAGCACACTGTCTGCTGTCTACACGCCCTTTTAATTATTTTTTTTTTTTTCTCTCAGGGCGGCGTCTCCTCTCTCACTTGGAAATCTATTATAAAAATATATGAGAAAAGCGAAAAAAAGAATATTAATAAAATTTCACAAACAACACACCTGACAGGTTTGTTCTTTTTCTACTCTCACGCTAGAAATGTAAGAATTCACTTAATTTAATTAACAATTTTCTCTTTAAAAAGACATTGGTGAACTTTCCCTCTTCCCCCTTGAGTGAATTTCTTCAAAATCTTAATTCATTAGTAATAATATGTAAAATTTTATTCTTAAGATAAAATTTTTTTTTTTAAGTTCATTTTGATTGCTTAATTCCTTTTATTTAGAGTATATAATAAGTACAGTGATCCACCCATAGGTTTTAAATGTCTGATTTTTTTTTTTTTTTTACTTTCTCTTACCTATATATGAAATATGCCTGTTGAGAAAGAATTTTATTTTTAAAGTGAAAATTTTTATTCCAAATTTTTTAGCATCAAAACACAAAAATTCAGATAAAAAAATTTAAACAATAAAGTAATTACTCATATTACTTTAGTAACACGAGAACCTTTTATTTTGAAAGTGAAGCAATTCTCTTTTTAGGAAAAAAATAATTTAATGATGAGAGTAGATCTCACTTAGCATGATCTTTTTATCAGTAAACATTTTTTGCTAAAAATCATTCGAAATACTAATTCTCTGGGCATTGCAAGTCCTGATGGTTAAAAGCATTGCAAAAATGTTTAAAATTTTGAAAGTGAGACACACATTTGTGTATAAAAAATTTTTTATTTTCTTTCTCTTTTCAGTTATTAGTGTGAGGGGCTGACACTGATTACACTTACTATGAGTGATTGTGAATAATACTGAGATGGGTTCCCATTTCCTTCCCCATGAAGGATCACTATAAATTTTTACCCTGAGCTGCTCAAGATTAAAAGCTTAGCATCTTTATCCTCTCGGCAAATCGCCTACTCAATTTCTTATTTTTTTTAGATGACTTTAATAAACATAATTGAATAACAAATTGGCCTTGTATCTATCTAATGATAAAACGATAGTTGCTAGAACTTATCAATTTATTTAAATCTATTAAAACGTAAAACCTTAACTCATTTTAACTAAAAGTGAACTTGACTCACTTTCAAAATAAACGGCTCATATATCGTTTATAAATTCATTTATCACTGTCCCCCGATTCTTGATCCTCTGGACCGAGGTTGTCCATACAACCTAAAAAATAGGTCTCGTAATTTCTAATTTTGAATTAATTTATCCTTTATTATTACTTTTCTTCAATTGATGGAAATTTTAATTAATTCGATTCTTCTCCTGTTGCGTATTCATGGGAGGCCAAATGGGCCGGGAACCACTCAAAAAAACAATGAAAAATAACAACTCTACGATTTTATTTGCCCGCTCCTCTCCCAAAACAAGAACCCTTCCTTGCTACGCTTACTGCTTCCAATATTAATAAGATAAAATTAATTTCGATTGATAGGTTTTTGAGGTAAAACAAAACAAACCCTACGCACAAATATTGAATTTTCTGCGATTTTGTGAACATAGAGATATTAAAACAGAGGTAAAATTTGTGCATTTCTATTGAGAGAATAAATTCTTATTTATACTGAACTTGAGTCCTTTCAATCCATAAAATTTTTCCAGGACCTCATGAAGGTAAAAACGCGTTCATTTTATTTTTTTTTTTTATTCTTCAAATCCATAAAATTTTAACTTAAAAAAAAAATACTTTCTCACTATGTATTTCATATATAGGTAAGAGAAAGTAAAAAAAACAATAAAATAATTGATAGCCAAAAATATAGGACATTATTTTTTAAAAAGGCAAAAGCACTTTTATAATGAAAATTTCTCCAAGTAGAGAAGAGAAGTGAGCCGATTTATTTTCTGATCACTTTGGCCTTTTGTCAATCTTTTTTGATAATCATCTATCTTCTCCAAAAACTATTTCAGTATAAAACTTGGATTAAATTTAATTAAAACTATTTTTCTACATTAAATTGTCTCTCTTTTCCTAAGGAGTCCTTTGATGACGTCATGAGAAGATTTTTCTTCACTGTTCCTTCTCTTCTTTCTGATTCCTTATTCTTTTTCCTATCTAATTCGACTTTTTTTTTCGCTCCTGGTGAAAATCACGTGCTATATATTATAGTCCCATGACTGGTTCATTTCCGGCTTTAAAATACTCAATTCCCGCAAAGTGCTGCCCTCGTCCCCCTCCATTGCCTACTCCAGCTATAAGCGACGATGTCTCCGTTCTATGCATTATCTTCCAACTTACTTATATATACATATACACCCACCCACACCCATTTTAACCTACTTCAGACATTGCCAGGATTTTATCTTAATTTAAACTGCAATTTAAAAAAAAAACTATTAGTAAAGTGAATTCATTTTCAACTTATATTAATAATTAAAAACATTGAATCTGCAGAATGCTCGCTTCGGTTACTACAGTTTCAAAGTAATAGTGTGCATTTATAGATGTTGGTATCCTAATTTAATGTTAAAATTGTGATATTTGGACAAATTTCAAAATTTCGGCAGCTATTTTGTCTATGGACCGATTTTAAAAATTTTTGCAGATTTTTACTCAATTTTTGATTATTTATCTAAATTCAAAGTAAAAATTTCGATATCCTAAAAAAAAAATTATGAACAAACATACAGACAGAAAGAAGACAATAACGAACTTTTCAAGTTCGTTGAAAATTACATTTGAATTGGTGGATATTAGTTGTTAGTAGGTTTATAATTTTAGACAATATTTCCCAATCTTTTTTATACGTACTCTCTCTCTCCCTAATAAAAGAAAAGGGATAATACTTTAAAAAAATTAAATTTTTCATTTTAAAGTTCATTTAAGTGCAATGACGGTCCTGACGTTTTTCATTTATTATTTTAAAGAACTTCAACTGCGAAATTATTTGCGCCACATACATATTTCGATATTTTACAAGAATATTATTATTTTTTTATTTTAAACAAAGATCATAAGATACATTCATAAATATATAATAAAAAATTGTAAAGGTTTTCTTAATGCATTTAATAAAGTGAAAACGAAATGATATAGGAGGGATTGTAGAACATTAATAAATAATATTCATAAAGCCAAAACAAGACAAAGATACAAACAAAACAAAGATAAGATTAAAGTAGATTTATAAATGAAGAGACCGATGGCTGGAAAGAATTTATATGGAAATTACGTAGAGGCAAACAATAAAAAATACTATTTATTTTGGGATTGATGTAAATGAAACAAATTTCTTATGGAGATAAATATCAGGCTTTTATTAAAAACACCTCGTTTTAGAGATCCAACCCCTTCTTTTTCACGAGTGGTTTGTAAAAAGCACTGAATGGTCTTCGAATAATTATTAACAAATTGTTGTTTAACAACACAATTTTTTACAATTAAATTTATGGGAATATTCATATTTTAATATCTCAATAGTCCTGAGGAAGAGGCGTTGGATCTCCAAAACGACGACGGCTAGTTGGTGTTTTTTAATAAAGGCTTGATAATTATCTCCATAAGAAATTTGTTTCATTTACAACAGTGAGTGAAAGTCTCACTCATCACTAGGACGAAGCATTGTTAAAATATTAGAAGACAGGAAATTATCCATATAAATGAAATAGTCGCATCACTTGCTTGTTTTTTTTAAGTCTTTTTCGACATCGCAGACCATTTAGACTCGGTCCTTATTTATTTAAATTAATTGGTAGCCAATATACTATAAATAAAATTTTCTCGCCCAGGACGGGAAGGGAACCATTGACCTTTGTTGGTACGTGAAGCCCTCAAGTTCTGCACCAAGGGACAGGGCACTTGCTTGCTATTTTATATTTGGCCTCTTTTCCTAAAGGCCCAGTCTTATTAATTATTTGTAATTATATATTTATATACAAATGTATCAATACTGCAACTATTATATTTTTATAATTTCCTCTCATTTAATATTTGTTTTTGTCCTGAACAATTGTATAAATTCTAGGATGTTTCTTCTCTCTTCAATCTTATATTTTTTCCTTGCTCTTTCATATAACTCAAATTCAAATAATATATGTTTATACAGTTGGACCTTTCTCTCTTGTTTTTTTTTTTTTTTTTTTTTTTGTATTAACAGAATGTAGCTTTTTCTTATTTTAGTTTCGCATTTTTATCTTCCGTTCTTGTCTTCGTATCTCCCTTTTGTCATTTCGCACCCCACTCTGCTAGGCCTGGATTTCATTTATCACCCAGATCAAATTGTTTTTTATCATCTATTTTACCTAATTGTCCAAAAAATAGTGAATCTAAATGTATTAGCTCTAAATATATATAGCTTGTTAAAAACAAGTTCACATGAGAATCATGGAAAAATTTATTTGTTAATTCTCAAATTCCAGAATCTCAAAAAATCAAAAAGTTTAGGAAAATATCTTCTAATATTTAAAAAATAAACATTTTTACTTTTTTCACTTTAGATAGGTTGATTTTTTTTATAAAATACATTTTGAACACTTATTCTATTGGCATTTTCAGGTGCAATTTCTTAACAATTCAAAAAGTAAAATGAAGGGAAAAATTTATTGCTGTAAATTGTAACGAAATTGTATCTGAAGGTCATAGATAGCTGAAAGCTTGTATTTTATTAAAATACAATCCCTCCATGGTCGAGAGGTTAAAGATATTGACATTGCGACTTAAATAACTTTAAACCAAGGGGTGTGGGTTCGGATCCCAGGCAGTCCGATGAAAATTTATTTATATCAATTGGTATCCAATTGTTATAAATAAATTGTTGTAAAAAAATATATATTGTATATTGTTTTAAAGTCTCTATGGCCTCAGATGCCGAAATCAAAAAATCCCATTTAAACAAAAAAAAAAAAAATGTTTTTTATAAAAGAAAAATTTTTATTTTGGCTTTGGAAGCCATTAGACCAGTGTTTCCTAACCTTTTTTGTGCCATGCCCCACCTAAGCCTTTCTAAAATTCTTATGCCCCCCCCCTATGTAACATATACATAATTTTTAATATTAAAAAATTGAATTGTTCACTTAAGAAACTTAAATGATA
>JAAAKE020137203.1:0-13788 GCA_010014785.2 Anisolabis maritima
TCAAAATTTCATGACAATCCGACCATTAGTTTACAAGTTACAGTGGTTTTAGTGAGGCTACTTTTGTTATTTTCAAAACAAGGGAAAAAAAGGAATTTCGTGTGTTGATTAAACACTGTTTTTGGGGAAAAAAATGAGAAAACTGTGGGTGCCGCGCTTGCTTGTGGACCAAAAACAGCAACGCGTCGATTATTTAGAGCGCTGTTTGGAGCTGTTTAACCGTAATAAACAGGATTTTTTGCATCAGTATGTGACAATGAATCCACCATTACACTCCGGAATCAAATCGTCAGTCAGGGTCTGAGTGGACCGTCTGAGTGAAAGCCGTCCGAAGCGACCAAAAACCCAAATGTCGGCCGGAAAGGTTTTGGCCTCCGTATTTTGGGATGCGCAAGGTATTTTATTCGTCGACCCATCCGCCGTATTCTCCGGATCTGGCTCCCAGCAACTACTACCTGTTCGCAGGCCTCAAAAAAATGCTCCAGGGAAAAAGATTTGCGTCAAATGCTCAAGTCATAGCTGCAACAAACGCCTATTTTGAGTTCAAAGATAAATCGTTCTACAAAAAAGGAATCGAAATGTTTGAGAAGCGTTGGAATGAATGTATCACTCTTGAAGGAGCCTCTCTTGATGAATAAAGTTGAATTTTGCAACAAAAATGTTTTTTTAGTAGTTAGCCTCGGGACTTATTGAGTCCCAAAAGTAATGGGACAGTATTTATCTTAGTTTCGTCTTAATGGTTAATTAGAAGAGCTAGAGAAAATTCAAATTTCATAATGTTTTGACTATTATTAAATTTATTATTTTGCGATTTCAAGTAAGTCTTTTAATTATTCATTCATCAAACAAAAGATATAGTTTTTCCAATTATTTTTGAGTATATAAGTATATAATATTTTACGACCCCACCACATTGATAAAAATATAATCCCTCCTCATTCAGAGATCAGCACTAAAAATTTGTCACTCCCTACCCTGATGAGTATTTCGAGGAGGGAATCTGACTTACTGGTCTGGAAAACAACCACAAAAAAAGGGACGTGTGTTATTACATGATCCACATGTATTAATATTTAAAATATATAAAACATGGATGTTTACACTTTTTTTTCATAAATAAAATATTTTTTTATATAATTCGACCGTTTGAAAGATATCAATACAGTGAATAAAAATTTCTATTTCTAACGGTAACACACACAAACTACAAATTTTACAAATTCGCCAAATAAAATAAAATATACATCATTTTCTGTTTTATTAAAAAATTATTTAGTTATGCGCTCTTGATTAAACCATTATATTATCTATAAGGTGCAGAAAAGATTTCTCTCGCGTTATTGGGGGTCCTACTGTATAAATATATCATATTTATTATTAAGTGTGATTTTGTTAAAGAGTAATAATAAATGCATCTGAATGGAGATGGATGAACGTCTGAAACGATAACTTCACAACTCCGTTATACATTTCATGAATTGTATAAAAAGTTATACAGTTCCTGAAGTGTATAGTTGGAGATAACATATCTATTTTTAATGTAAATATAACAAATAATAGTAAGCAATTTTTATTCATAATATATGTGTTTATAATAAGTTAGTGATTAAATTAAGTTAGTGATTAAATATTCAATTCTTCGATCTGAAATGAAAATAGAACAGTGAGGAGGTTTCTCTCTGCCTTGAATAGATATCTGCTTTTCTTATATTATGATACTGTGAAATAAAAAATATTTTACGATGAGATGACTGTCCATAGATCAGAAATATATGAAAGGAGAGGAAGTCAGCCAGTAGGGTCTAATGATGGCGTTATTTAATTAAAACCATAATGTTTCATATTTTGGGAGTTTTATTTCGATAGAGGGTACCCTATTGGTTGACTTCCTCTCCTTTCACATATATCTCAAAAAATATATTATCCTAAAGAGATCCTTAAAGAGATAAGAGAGATCGAAATAATAGAATTGAATAAGATGTAATAATGAAAGAAAATTATTTATCCAAAAAAATTTTATAATTAGATATCATCTGTTAACCTGGAAAATGGACAAACGCTCATCTTCGGTTTCATCTTACTAGTTAATTATAGGACCTATAGAAAAACCTAAGATAGAATATTTCTCACTATTTTCATATAATTAATTTGCCATCTTGTGTTTATGTATAGCTCGTATAATTAACTAATAATAAGAGCGTTTGTCCATTTCCAAGATTAACAGATGATACGTGAGTGAATCAAATTTAAACCTAACTTAATTTTTAAAATTGCATTTATTATACAAAATAAAAAATTCTCTATTCACCGTTTTCTATTTTTTTTTTCTTTTCTTATGCGGATCGTAAGCTTATTATCGCACTGTCATATATCATGCCTTTAGCTTGTGGCAGGAATGCTAACCTGCTCATCATCAATACGACTCTTTCGATTTTAATGTGTTATAATTAAACTTATCGCAGACACCAAGTCGAAATGATGATTAGCCGATTAGTATTTCTTGTACCATTGACAGGATCTTCATTATACGGCGTTGCAATAAAAAACTTTCGATCTTTTTGAAAAAATTCTTAAAAAAAAAAAAAAATATTGAAAATATATGAAAAAAAAAGAGAATTTTCTTTAGTAAAATAATGTTATATTTAAAAATGAATGTTGGTTTACATCTGATTTACTCCGGCATATTAGAATTTAGTTTGTAAACCTTTGAGAGTTCGAAGGAGCTTCAGTTAAGGCGAATAAGTTTTGGTTTGATGCATTGTTCCTAATAAGTTCACCAACACAGTTAATAGTATCAGTGAATATTTCTTCGGGCATTCCCTTGACACATAAAAGATAAAAGAGCACTTTCAACAAGCCATGTTGGGCAGCTGAATTTTGAAATTTCTCTATTAAATTCTGATCATTTTCTGGATCAATGATTGCTTTTATTATCTAGAAATAAGAATTCAAATGAGACATATTAATTTTTTGAATTTCTTGAATATGAATTTTAAATAATTATGGCTAGAACGATTGATAAAATATATTTTTAGAGTATATTTTAATTGGATAATGGAAGCGGGAATCTCGCTGAGCAGCCAGTTGATTGAAATAAAAAATTTATAAAATAAATGAGTGTGAGACTGAGTATGTTTGGAGGTTCCCGGATTTGAACCAGGGACCATCCTCTTTCGCGGCGGATATGTGGAATTGTTTTGAAAATCATCGCGTTTCTAAAAACAAACCCTTATTATTAAGTAAAAAATTTGGTGTGAAAAATGCACATCACACAACTTTCTCTTACCTAAGGTAAGGATGCTGAGTAATGTCCAGATTTTTTTCGTCAAGCCCCCTAGATAGACTTTTTCTTATTCATCTCTTAACAGAACAACGTACAGCCAATTTAATCAATATCGTTAGAATAGTTTAAGAGAATAACAAAAAACCTAAAAACGAATGAGAGTAAAGTAGGCCCCAAACAATTTGGGGGGGGGGGGGGGGAAGGGTTAATACATTTCATAGATCATGTAATAAATAATTGATTTAAGAATTTTTATCAAAATGGTTAAAGCAAATTTTGAGAATATGGAAAAAAAAGTAAAAAATACATAACTAAAGTACTATTGGCTGATTTTATTCAAAAGCTTAGTTACATGCAAGAAAATATAAAATTTCAGCCTCGTACGTTTTTTCGTTTTTCATAAATCTTGTTCAAGAGAGATTATTTTGTGAGACCCAATTTTTTAGACCCAGGGAACCTGAAAAAGTATATTTCGTTGAAATCTCGATATCGATTTTTTTTCCCTCGCAATACTTTCTCACTATATATTTCATATTAATATATATATATACATAAAAGAAAGTAAAAATTTATATATGTCACCGATGTTTCAAGCTTATTCTCTGGGCTAACAAAATTGTCATGAGAAGAAAGATGTTAGATGTTTCAATTTTACATCATGTTTAAACATATTTCTTTTGGCCGTATGTGCACTTTGGCAAACACTCATATTTACGAGTGATGGACCCCAAGTGGCCTAGTTAATCAGCGGGATTCCCGCTTCCATTATCCAACTCGGACGTACGGTATATTTTAATTTAATTAATATGTAGACCAGGTACCAAATGCGTTTGCCATGTGCAATCCAAGTCTGCAAAGAGCCGAACTCGCTACTTTGTTGTAAAAAACATAACCGCTCTACTCCCACTCTACAGCCCTAGATAGCTAGGGCTGTCTAAAAGGATCGATTAATCAATTGTTAGCCGAATTTTTTTCTTATGAATTATCGATTGTTTAAAAAAAAAAATCGATTAATCGGAACCATTGATTGTTCCGGAAGTGATTATTTGAACGGAAATCAAAGATATTATGATAATTTATTTTCCGATTATAATCGATTTTTTATTCCATTATTAATGAGTGGTCATTCATCATCCCCGCCTTGACTGAAACGTCTCCCGATGCGCTTCTTCAATGCCCCTTTACTTTTCAATAGAATGAAATATTTTTTTGTATATTTTAGTAAAAAATTTCTTAATTAAAATATTAATAAATACCTATCTATATGTATTTCTGATTAATGAAATGAGGAGCCCTGTAGATACGTAGATTCAGTCCGTAGCTGTACAAAATAGGAGATTCAAAAATACGGGCAATACGGAAAATTTTTAAAAATTAAGGATCGGATATAGTTGAGTATTCAAAAATAAGGTGATGGGTAAATAGGGGCCAATAAATTTTGTTCAGTGTAGGACTCTGAGGAGGAGAGGAGCGAAGTTTCTGTCTCTCCCAGAATTATATATTTTAGTAGGCGATGCTAAGATTCATTAATAAATTTTCGGGAGTGCGAAAAGGTTTGGAAACTCTGTTATAAAATATTCCAATCTAGTGGAGTAACTTAAGAGCAACGAGAAGAGTGGACCGAGGGACAAGGACACTTCCAAAGACGGACTAAGGCTGAGTGACCACTTATTAAAAATGGAATAAGAAATAAATTTTAATTGGAAAATAAGCTATAAAGAGTAACATACTATTTCAATGAAAATGTTATCAATTAATCGCAACAATGGATTATTTTTTTCCAGCCCTATGAATGCTAGGACTGAAGTTGAGGTAATGTTTTTGAAATAAATTTTCCAGCATGCAGGTATACAATGGCAAACATTTGACACCTGTTCTAATTAAGTAATAAAACACCTCTTAGAGCAAAGGTAAATGGTACTTAATGATCTAAGGGTCAGTGGTTCACTTCTTGTTTTGAACGATAAAATTTATTTAAATTATATTGGCTACCAATTAATTTAAATAAATATATTCGGAGTTTCTATGAGATGAGATGCTGAAAAATATGAAAAATACTTAAAAAAATAATAAACTCTGTTTTTCACGAACATATTTATAAGGTCCGAAAGGCTCTTAAAAAAGCTAAAGAATTTAAAAAATTTTTAGACGGTAACAAAGGAATGAACAGTGATGGCTCCAGATCGTATGCAGTGCGGGGGAGAGGGAAATTTTTAGACAGGAGGAATAGATAAAATTTTTTATTTTCTATTTATAATATTGTAGATTAATGATTTTTATCTATTATCTATTTATATATGCACTTAAACATCTTTTTATGCCAATTGAAATATTAAAAATATTTTTTTTTTTATTCACTTTTACGCGACCAACCGAAAGTTTAAATTAAGAAAAAATAAGTAATTCAAGAAAATTTCATTTCAATCTTGACTTTTTCTATGGAGTCAGTAAATCTTTTACGCTTAATTTTTAGGAAAGTATCTATTGCATAAAAAGAGATTAAGATATATATATATATATAATATGAATTGTTGATATTATATATTTTTAGGGGAGGGGGAGTTATAAAGAGAAAATTTATATAAATATGGATAAAATCATTAAATATGGTTCCATTAATTTATATATAATATATAATATCAACAGCTTTTTCTAAAATTAATATATTTCAATTCATTTGACATAATTTCTCGCAAAATACTGTATGTTTATTCAAAATGTATTTTTTTTTCTTTTTTGTTATCTTGCCAAAATTCACTTTATTTTTCGATTTAAAAATGTGATAAAAAAATATGATAGAAAAAAATATTTTAATTTTTTTTTTCATCAATCAATTATTTATTAGTTTTAGAAAAAGATTTAAAAATAAATTTTCATATATTTTCCTAAGGTTTTTGGTAGAATAAAGAGGTAGCTAGAGGGCGGTTACAATAATAAGGGGAGCATTCGCCACTCGTAGCGCTCTCATTGGTCATGGCGAGACAAAAAATTGCTATAATTCGAGAGAAAAATGCGATTAAACAAGAAAAAGTCAAAAATAAAGTTTTAGATTTTGCTTCATTTGTTAAAGACTCGGTAAATAGGAACCGCCTGTTCATTATTATTAAATTTATATATAACATCAGAACCGTAGCCAGAATATTTTTATGGGGGGGGGTTATAAAGAGTAAATTTATATCAATATGGATAAAGATCATTAAATATGGTTCCATTAATTTTGAATAATTTTTTATTTGATATAATATTAAAACAAAGATCTTACTGAATAAAAATAAAAAAAAATTATGAATATCCAAGTAATAAATCATTAGTAGTTCTAGTTTAAAATAAATTCTAAAGAATATATAATTTGTTAATTTCTAACAACATTTAAAATTTTATTTAACACTTATTACCTTTTCTATTATATTTTTACTTATATATGTATTTTCTATTTTTTTTTAGTGTGGGGAAAGGCGGTTGAACCCCCAAACCCCCCTCCCCCTGGCTATGGCCCTGTATAGTATGGTTTGGTAAATGTCAATTTTATTAATCCTTAAAAAATTAAAAGAGGAAAAATAAATATACAATTACCTGTATAATTTTGTGATAATTATTAACTTTTTGTTCTGGCCAGTTGTCTTCTTGATTAATTAATGCTAATTGAAGCATTCCGTAAAAGTGTCGGATGTATTCACCTATAAAGGAATTTATCAAATTAAATGTAAATTAAATAAAAATAATGATAACATTGGTATCATATGAAATTTTTTCAATTGAATATATTAATTATATTTGGAGTGGCTGTTTATGTCGGTTTTCATTATCAAGAGAGAATGATGGCTCGGTTTCATATTCTCTAAATCTCGCCGGTGTCTGTCTTGGGGCCACATCCTGCCTATTTCTCACCCAATAGAAATACCTCTACTTAAACCAGGGCTCGATCTCTGGGTAGTGTATTAATTTATATACGGATAGTACGTGAATGGAACGCGTTAGAATCTTCAAGAACATTTGACATTTCCTGCAAATATTTTTATTTAATTATACAACTTCAATTTTAAATTTAATGTTTTAATATTTAAAAATAATACGTATGAGCGTGTATTTACTCGTTTATTGTCAATGTAAGTATCTCATAGATTGTGAAATAGTTGTAGATGTTTGTAAATTTGTCATTTCACATATTTTAATTTTGCTATTTGTAAATAAATATGATAAAGTTATCAATGATTTTATTTCATGTTCTCGTCCTAGTTAGCCATATCTAAAGTAGAATAAATTCAAGCTGTTGACGTATATGGAAGTCATACTAGCAACTAATATAAAGAATGGGGATGATTATTTTGACAGCCAAATGAAGGGAGTATGGTGGACAATTGGTCAGTAAGAGTCATCAAAATGTTAAGAATCCCTGACTTAAACAGTCCTACCCTCGGGGAGTAAGCAGACTGGGGCCCAAAGTCAACACAAAAACAAAAATACCCCCTCCCTCAAAGACCGACACAAGCCCCCAAGCCACCGGCGGGATTTTGGAATAAGAAACCGAGCCAACATCCTTTCTTGATAATTGTCATAAAAGAACAGGCTTAAACGTCGTGAAAATCTCTATTACACACAAAATCTTTTTTTAGGTATTAAAGTTAAAAAAAACTTTCCAACTTTCAAAAATAAGTCCTACCCTTATATATATTAAATTACTAATTTTGAGATAAAAAAAAAAATAAATAAATAAATCAGTGGTTTTCGAACTTTCTCCTCCTGTTCCCCTTTATTTTATTAAAAAATTGAACACCGCCTTATAAATTTTAATAATTTTCTTTAGTTCACAAATTTTTATTTTTCTCTAGTCCCCATCCACTTCCCCTTTATTTAAAAAACATGATATAGTAGTAGTTTCTGAGAAAATGGATAATATATATTTACTGGTCCATATTTTTTTTTAGAGCAATTTGAATTTATTTTTTATTTGTTTGTAGGCGAAAATTATATTTTTGTTAAAATTTGCGCTGAACACATCATAGGAAAATACTGACATATATATCAATTACTATTAATAAGTGAGATAAGGAATTTTATTAAGACATAAAATATATACCATCTATGAAGAAATTAATGTTGGATTTATTTCCTTTAAGAAGGTTTAGAATAATGGTTAAACAATTATTTATGATTATTCCTCCTTCGATGCTTCCTTCATCAAATATTATATTAAAGGTTAAGTCAAAACCCTTTTCAAAGGCCACTTTTTTCTGGAGGTTCAGATGTGATTTTATCAAGTCATTTAGAAATAATAAAGTCTAAAAAAACAATTACATAAATAAAAAAAAAAAAAAAAAAAAAAAAAAATTATAAAGTAGAAAAAAATTACATTATTTATAATTTTTTTTCGGTGGTCCTTAAGTTGACAAATCAAGTTAGAAACTGCTCGAGGAATTGTGAAAATAGTTTCTTGCATTTCATAAAGACTATAAACAAAAAAAAAAATAAAAAAGAATAATATAAGTATAAATATTATACATTTTCTGCCTTTAAAAAATCTCTGAAACGTATGCGATTTTGCTAAGTACAGACGGTACACTCAAGTTATATTCCGAACGGCCGTTCGTAATAGGAAATATTCATAAATCATTAATCACCATCATTTTGAGGACACAAATGTTATTCAAATCTGCATGGATAGACAAGTATGAATAATGTACTTTAAGAATGATGCATAAAACAAAAATAAATTATAATTATAATAGTAAAAAACGGGAGCCAAACGCACACAAATTAGACTTGCGTTTATGTTCATTCTTATGTCTAAAAATTCGCAAATAGCGTACCGTTTGTACATTGAGATCGCATACGTAATGTGTGACATAAATATTATTTCTATATCTTAAAATTATTATAATTAATATAAAATTTATATCGGTCACTACATTTAACGCCCGCTTTTGTAATCAACTTTAGTACCTTTATCTTGGTAATCCGGATGAATCAAACCAGATGTTTTTTATAAACGACCTTCACACCTTTCTTGAGCAAAAATTTAGGCGAGTATGACGTTCATCATCATCAGTAATAGTAGCTAATAGAGATTAAAATTACATTTATAAAAAAATATGCCCAGACTTTCTTTTGTTAGGTGAACATGTCATATAATTTAAATAAAAATAATTTCATGGGAGACATCTATGAAAATTTTGGCCGACATGTAAAAAAGTCATGTATGTATTTATATATGAACAAGTATGTTTAAAAGAAAAACAATAGTATATTATTATGATGTGTAAATGATGTAAATCGAGTGCGAAGATCTAAAGCAACCTACATTGTTATTGTTTCCTGATTGCTCGCTCTTGATAGATGTCTTCCATGAAATTATTTTTATTTAAATTATATGACACGATCACCTCAAAAAATAAGTTTGTGCACCTTTTTGTTTTTTTGTAAATGTAATAGGTATTTATTATAATTATTGTAAATGTAATTGTAGTCTCTATCAGCACTGAGGATGGTTCATGTGCAGCGAAATATTTTCTCAATAAAGGTGAATGAAGATGGTGAATTTTTTTTTTTTGGATATGGAAGCTTAAGAGCCAACGGACCTATAATGACATCCATCCGGGAAGAACAGGAGTAAGAGAGAGTGGGGACTTTAAAAGGGGCTTGTTCAGGTTGGATTTAAGAGATTGGAGATTGTAAGTTTTAGGGAAGATAGTAGCAGGTAGGTTATTCCAATCACGGGAGGTCATGGGGAGAAAGGAAGACTGGAATTGACCAGATCTAGTAGATGCGAGTTATAAGGACATGGGAATGACTCCCTTGTATTGCGGACAAAGGTCGCTTTTTATTTGGGTAGAACATCGACCATGGTAATACCTGTAAAAATGTGTCAAAGCAGAGACATTTCTATGGTTGAATGACTGCAAGGAGGCAATAAGAGACTCGTCTCCGATCAGTCTCACCGCACACCTTTCAATTGAAGAGAGAGTATCTTAAGAAACCCCTCTTCCTAGGTGGAACCCATACTCAAGACACAGACGAATCTTGTATAGGGTTAGAAGTTGGTGAGGTGAGAAATAATGCTTGGAGAGGAAATCAAGTTTCCTGCTGCAGATTAGGCAGAAAAATGGTCATTCTAGGAAAGATCTGAAGCAATCGTCACACCGAGAAGAGAACCCCTCTGAACTCGAGATTATTATTGTCTTTAGGTGACCGATGGGCATGTTCGATTTTTCAAGAATAAATAACTGGTTTCATTCATCCGGATTACCAAAATAAAAACCCGCCAGCAACATTATTCAACATTTAGTCATTTTATTTGAAATATAGTTTGATACCCATGATGTAAAGAACCCTATTGCATTATTTTCACATGAAAGACATAAATAGATTTCATAAAAGAGGTAAATTTGATTATGATTTTTTTATTCTAGGTATTAAGATTTATGATAAAATATAAAATAAATTAAAATTTTTATATAATTTGTTTCCCTTAAGGGGGAAGCTAAGATTTTTTTTAGGGAGGGAGAAGAAGAGTAGAAGCTAAAGATGCATAAGAAATTTGATTTGATTTTTTTTAAATTAAACCTAATTTTGCTAACAAATTTTTTTTTAAATAAAAAAATAGATCTTATTTTGCCAATTTTAAATGAACTGAGGAAGGGGAACTTTCCCATCTAATAAATGAAATACATTTATATTATAAATTAAAAAAAAAATTATATTATATAGATATATATACTTTTGTGTTAAAAGGATATTTAACAATTCAATTGTTTGATATCGAATTTTAGGATCCCTTTCTTCCAAAAACGATAAAATAAGTGGGACTGAATCATCTTCTCTAAGGATTATTTTTGCGAAATCTTTAGAATGTGTATCTGTAAACATGAAAAGAAACAAAAATTATACATTTTTTTTGGAAAGTAATAAGAATTTGATAAAAATGCAAAAATAGAAATCCTCATAAATCCTTATTCGTTTGCGACATTTAACAACTAATAATTAGAAATAAAATATACAAATTAGGATTTAAGAAAATTTTTATTTTTATTCTAAAAAATAAGTAAATAAATACTCCTTTCAACGATATGGAGAAAAAATCCGAAGTTAATTATTATTAAAAATAAAAATGTACCCCAAGATTCAAATTTATCAACGGATAAGGGAAATTTCTATTTTTAGTCCTCTCCAGTTCTCAAAATTTCCAATCTAGAAAGTATTCTTAAAATTCACCCTTTTTTAATCCAAGGTATATCATTCTAATAAAAAAAAACGAATGTTTTTTTTATCATTATTAATTGATTTCATAAAGTAATTTAATTAATTTTAACATTTTGATATGATGTGTCAATAATAGAATAAATTTGTATAAATCAATCAGGACACGCCATTTATAAAATATATTCTTAGAGTTAGGTTAATTTCAAAATTAATTTATATTTCTACAAGTGGCTGAGAACATAATAATAAAATTTTATTCTTTTACAAAAAATATTTAAGATTAGACATTTGAGCAACGTATCGATAGGATCTTCCATCATTTATTAGAGCTACAGCTTGGGCCACCTCTTCGGACGTTAGAGGCATTTTTCTCGATCAAGATTTCAAATTAAATTAAATTAAAAGATGAGATTTTCAATTCTAAGTCATAAACCATTAAAATATTAAATTTAATACGATACTATATGATAATCATTTAATACAATTTAATAAAGTGATCAGATTTCAAAACAGAAAATGAATGATAATTTAAATAAATTAAATTTTAAAGGTCTTAAAACCAATAGATTATTTTCATTTTAAAATTGTTTAAAAATATTTGTAAAATATTTTTACAATTACACAATATATTAAAAGTTTAAATAAAATATGTTGTTTATTCTAAAAATTATTTGAAAAAATTTAATTTTTCTAAGTGTTCCACTTTTTTTGCACCTCAGTGTATTTGATGTTATAATGAATTTTAGAAAATATCAAAAATGTAATTAATAATACTGTATTATAAAAAATTATTTTATTTCAAACTTTATTACTCATTTAATTCACATTTCAAAAAAAAAAAGTTAAACATTTGCAAAGGATAATTTATGCTAATATTTTTTATGAACATTTGTTTTTAAGGGTTGAAAAGTGAAAATAAATTTTTGTTAATATTTTTATAATTAACTTAACCTTCAAAGATTAAAATTTGACAGTATTTTGTAGGACTTGATTATTAAAAGAAAAAAATTTTAAGATTAATCTTTGCTAATATTTTTTTTATGAAGGGTTAAAATATTTTATATATACATTCTTAATAAATAATATGATGCAAAGGATGTAGGACTTGATTATTAAAAAAGAATTTAATTAAAGTTCATTTTGGACCTAATTAATTTTTAAAAAAATGTATTTGGTCAACTTTCTTGGTTTAATAAAATTTTAACAGGTCATCTTAATTTAATCGATAAACTAAATTGGTTGGAAAATATTTTATCCGAATAAATTGTCTTGCTTTCTCTAAAGAAATGAATATTTTTAATCGGTTAAAATTTTTAATCGGTTTTTTTCTGTTGACCGGTTAAGAAAGTTTCCAAGACTCCCAGCCCTAAAATATACTTAATAATTTTAATAATTCAATCAACAGTTTTGGTAGCAAACTGGTGCGGCCTCTTGAAAGTTTAATTGTGGCTCGCAAATCCAGAATTCTAAGTTCTATACGGTTCAGTTAAATTCAGTTTAAATTTTACAATTAACTGAACAGAATCTAATACTACTTGTCCCTCCATTTTTCAAAACAGATTTTCTGTGGGCTTAATTAAATATTAAATTTTTCAAATCGAACTGAACTAAGCTTTTCCGAAAGCATGAAAACCAATATAAGTTCTCCAATATATACTCATTTTAATTAACATTCTATAAGCGTGATTACATATCCATTAATTACAATCCCGGGTGATTTAGGTCGATAAAATATGTCATACGCCCCATTCCCAGTATTTTTATTTAACCATTTGTTTGCATCTTTCTTTTTTTAAGCCTACTATTATCATTATCATTATAAAAGAAATACCTTTTTCATTATGATTTGATGTTAAGATCATAATAAGTGTATTAAGAGCTTTACTAATTCTGTTTATATAAAATCTATCTTTAATCAGAATATCTTTGATAGCAGATAATCCTTGAGCATCGGCTTCGGATGGGTGATTTTTAAAAAAATTAAATAGTTGTTCACATGCTTCTTCTCGCCTAGAAATTCTATTTATAACGTTACGTACAAGTGGAACCTAAGGAAGATAAAATAAATGTCAATAAATGTTATATTAAATAAAAAGTTTTTTTTATAAAATACTTTGTTAACTTTTAATGAACTTTTTTCTTCTTTTCGATATATAGAAATATCATTACATACCTTTTCTCCTGTATATTCCATTTTCAAAAAGAATATCTGATTCATAAGCTAAAATATATATTATAAGTATTTATAATTAAATATAAATAATATATAAATGATGGTATGTATTAAGTTAGAAACACTGATTTCGTGA
>JAAAKE020137214.1:0-13788 GCA_010014785.2 Anisolabis maritima
AGTGTTTTGTTTGGGTTGACTTCGAGGCCTCAATCTGCCTACTCCTCGAGTCGTTGTGTGTGTGGATGTTTCCGAGGATTGTGTTGGTCTCTGTGTTCTAGGTAGTGGTTGTTTTTTAGGAAGTGTTTGGTTGGGTGGTGTAGTGTCGGTTGACGCGTCGGCTCGGATCCGGGGTCTCAATCTGCCTACTCCCCGGGTCGCAGTATTGCTTGGTCGCTCGTTCGAGTAACTAAAAACAATCCAAACAACCACTACCTAGAACACGGTGACAAACATAAGCCTCGGAAATATCCACACACAACGACTCGAGGAGTAGGCAGATTGAGGCCTCGAAGTCAATCCAAACAAAACACTAACAACCCAACCAAGCCTGCCCTAGACCTCAGAGCGAAATCCAAACCACCACCACATCCACATCCACATCCACCAACCAAACTTGGGGACCAGCAAGATTGCGACCCCGAAAACAAAAACCAACCACCTCCACTATCACTTTCTAACACAAAACTCTTGAAAATGGCTCCAAAAGAAGAGCCGAAACATCGAGTTATTCTCAACAATCAACGCGGACCAACCCGGGAAAACATTATTCCACATATATATATATATATATCAAAAGAGGGGAAGAGTCAAGAGTTTCCCTCCACTTGCACTTATTTTTAACTCTCTCTCGCCTAACAAAATATAAAATTGTTTTAAATTCTTTATTAGAGTGTTCACAAGAACATTGGAGAGTAAATAAAATGAATAAGAAATGATTTGATTAATTATTATTATATGACTTCAGTTTGTCCGGCAAAACAGTTAATCCGGAAAGACTTTAGGAATAGGTGACGGATGTATTACAAAAATATTTAATTGCTTGGAGCCATCAAAGCTGCTATAGTTAAGTCCAACTTTGAAACATTACCTTATGATGCATGAATATATTAATGAGATAAAAACCTTTTCAAAGTGTAATTAAATTTATTTACTATAATAAAATATTTTTAGTTCTCTTTAAATGAAATAAAAAAAATTAAAGTAAAGAAACTTATAGGATATACGTATAATAAAAAAAAACGTCAAAAGACACGTCATTAAATCGGTTTGCTACCATCAGAAGAATCCTAAGGGAAATTTTACTTTATCCTATCGTTCGGTTTGATATTAGAAATTAATTAATTAATTAACCACCAGTGACGTTTCGGTTCGGGTTTGAACCATCTCCTGTGGTTAAGTAGTTATATTAATGTAAAAAACATCCTCGTATATTATATTTCTAGACTTGAAGGCTATTGTCAAAGATTTATAAATTCCTTAATTGGGAATTTTTTATGAACAAAGAAATAAAAATTGTTAAATATATATTATCAGTTGAGATTTATCATGTGTAGTTTTCGCAATGTGAGTTGATAAAAAAAAAAAAATTTGGTGGATATTTGTTGAAATTAATTAATAGACAATCACTAAGGGCGCACAACTGAACGTTAGATCATTAGGTGTTTTTTAGGGGTTGCAGGGGAAGAGAGGTGAGAAGAAGAAATGCCAGTTCAGGTAAATCCTGTTAAACGTCAAAGTGTAGATATTGCAATAAGAAAACAAATTGCTCATTTTTGGTAATAATAATATATTCAAGTTATATTATGTATATTTATTATTAAAAATTATTTTAGTTGTACGATAAGGAAGGGGTGCTTATATGCCCCCGAAATATTCGGAATAAAAAATTCACCTGAGTAAATTACTAGTGCCAAAAATTTTCTTATTACAAAATCGTATTTATCATAAACCCTGAGTGTTTGTTGAATATAAATATTTTCCCAAAAACAAAATTCGCTTTTTTTTTCCTCATATAAATTTATTCGTTAATTTTTTTTTTTTTTTTTAATTTGACCAAAAAATTCAATGAAAAAATAATAATAAAAATTCCTAAAGATGCATGTGTCATTTTCCCTTCTAACTGTGTTTCTCTCAATTGTGTCCTGACTAATAATTTAGGATGTATAATTGATCAAAAAAAAAAAAGGAATGACATATGACATTTTAAGCAAGGGAGGAGGGAGGAGGATGAGATGTGAGTCAAAAGACACAAAGGCCGATTCAAAGAAAAATACCTGGTGAGTGTTAAAAGAAAAGAACTTCATATGCCATATTTAAACAATTTGAGTAATCCCGGGAATACCGGAGAGAGGATATTTTATTTACATACTTTCAGATATTTTCTTAATGAGAAAACAAAGTAAACATAAATGGCAACTTTTTTCAAGATGACTCGCGATGGACTCAAATGGACTGACTCCTACTTTAGCCTGGTAAGTATAAAATAAGGCTCTAAAGATTTTATGCGACTTCGCCATTTATTATTGATATATCATACAGTATAATAAACTAGGTCAGAAGCAATGGATAATAAAACGAAACGATTTCCTATTTAGAAACTGAGTTGATAAATTTTATTTACTTTCTTTATCGGAAAGAGAAAGCATTGATTCAATTGGGAAAGAATTCGAATTGAAAATGATAGGTTTAAAACAATTATAAATTATGCTAGTTAATTAAAATTTGAAATTTAATTTAGTTGTAAAACGTTAAGGTATACTAATTAAGGCTTAGGCGAGTTTATTTCTACGTTGGTTTTTGGTTACTGGAAGGCAGGCAACCCAAATGACCAATTTGCTAGTGGATTTTCTATTAATTTCTCCGCAGAGCCAACCATATAAGCGTAGTTGTTCATTTATAGTGAGATTTAATAACTGATATAGAGTAGCTCTGCAGCAATTAATCAAAAATTCATTAGTAAATTGGGTTGCCTACTTTTCACAAATTAAACGAATTTTGGCAGAGTGCATTCGCAAGTGTCAATTTTAATTTTGTAGGTAGGAATGTAGAAATTATTTGAATATCATTTCTTAATTGTGAAATTAATTATTGTTAAATATCTCCTAAGAAATAATACTAATCGACTGAGTTATGCTTTGAGCCCGACTATTTAAAGACATATCATGGCCAGTTAGGCTAGTAACGCATTATGCATCTACAACGAACGATATTAGAGAATATATGGAAAATCAAGAAGTGCGAGCACTAGACACCCAGGCTGCAGTCTGCTCACCCACAAACACTGGCTCCACTACCGTGCAGCCAGAGAGACAGCCACCTGGCTGCCAAAACGAAGCAAGCAAATATATGGGGGCTGCCGCTGTCTACATGTGTTGGTATTAGCAAGCAGCCAATCGAATTTCTTCCTTTCTCGAATTAATCTCCAGCAGTGAGATGCGGCTGGTTCTGGCTGCCGAATGGGCTGCTTAGCCATGGCTGTTTAGTGTGTTACTAACCTTAGTAGCTCAGAATCCTAGCAACACCGATAGGATTAACATACGTAGAACTACCTATAATTTTTACTATCAATTGTTTTGAGCATTCTTAGGAGTACTCGGCCCCTTTTTAATTTAATACAAAAATATAAATGATCCCTAACAAATTAAAATATAAATAATAATATATTATTAAAAAGTTCAAAATTATTACCTATAACTCCAAGTCGGCAATTAGTGGATGAATTTTGGTCGGGGTTTGATGTAGAGAATTTTAGGAAATAGGTAAAAATATGTATAACCTATTTTTAATATTAAGACAGATCAGCTAGTATTATATATCAATAAATTGATTATATACGAATAATATTAGACTGTATATTAAGTATTACTCTACTAAAAGGTTTCCCTGCTTAATGACTAACTTTTTCATATTAAGGCCCAAATTATTCCGTTTTAATAAAAAAATTTTAAATTTGCTAATTTACTTAATATGAGTTATTTATGATTATAATATTATGCCAAGCGAAGCTTAACATATTTATCAAATTAAAATTTATTCAATTTAATTAATTTATAATTATTATTTGCATAATAATTATAAAAGCTATTAAAGTCCTTCGATTCCTTTAATCAATTATAGAGTAGGTCTTTATTAAAATAATAAAATTTTTTATCTGATGTATTGTAATAAAAATATTTTGTTACGAATAGTAATACTAAATATATTCACTGGCACACTACAAAGGCGTAGCTAAATACTTGTTTCTTTGAAAAGGATATTTAAACAAGAAAAAAAAAATTTTTATTACTCTTTTATGAAGGAAAAATGCATTTCTCTTAAATATTCCTATATTTATTAATATTAAGTGTAAATTATAAAAGAGAAATAAACGTTAATAAAATATAATTTCATCAGAATATTAAAATACATCAACTAGCTTTCCTCTTCCCCCCTCCTCTCCCCATTATCTTCCTCCCCCACTCGCTTTTTTTTTTATTAACATCAACATTCAAGGTGAGCTTTGAAAATAGTTATCAAAATAAGATTAAAAAATACAGAAAAAAAAAAATGGGGAATTTTATATTTACCATAAATTAGATAATTTTTAAATAATTTTAATTCCCAGATTGTATTAATAATAATAATTAACGTTAATTAATGTATCCACTCACAGGTAAGTCTTAAAACTGTAATAAAATTTAATTAAAAGTGAAGTTTTCAACGTAAATATGTAAATGTTTTTTGTTTTTTTTTTAATTAATAAAAAATTTGTGAAAAAAAAATCTTCCTCAAAAACTATTGAAATTAATGGATCTTAACCACCCCCTAAATATCCTAAAATATAAAAATACCCCCCCCCCCATCCGGTTAAGAGCCATTGGTCTAAATAAAAATTTTATATTACTAGCATATATTGTTTAAAAAAAATATGACTTTTTCCTCTTATCCTAAGTGACAAAAATTTATTTAAATTATATTGGCTACTAATTAATTTAAATAAATAAGAACGGAGGCTAAATGCTGAAAAAGACAAAAGTAAATTATATTAAAAAATTGTTCAAAGCATTTCAAATACCGCCTGATTTTTTCAAGCTTTTGAAAATTGATATTATCAACTAAACTAAATACTAAAGTAATTTAGTACCCAAAATATTTATTTATCTTGAAAAAACATGATAATTAAAAAAAAAATATGTTTATTTATTTATTTTTTTATTCCAGAAATTAACTGAAATAAATTAAAAAATAAACGAGGTATGACGAGTGTTCACATAAACTATGCTGTTTAATATATAAGAAGATCGTGTCATTTTTTTTTTTTTTATAAAAAAATAATAATAGAAGCGAAATAACAAAAAAAAATTTTATCTTTAGATATTTGTTTAATAATAATGGATGTTACATCTCGATGGATGGTCAATGATGCGTTTTATTTGACGTATAAATAAATAAATGATTTATATATTAAATTGGTTTTAAAATTAAAAAAAAAAGTAACTTAAGATTTGTTTTCCTCACTTTTCAACAGAGTACTTTTAATATGATCCAATTATTTTGAGTGCGTCCTCTTCTCTCTCTTTCTCTCCTCTTCGCTGATATAAATAATCTAACTCGGCTCGTTTCATCGGTTTATGATCTGATGGCTTGGAATTTCCAAGTCGTGAATTGCCTGATGATGACATTGACCATCAGTCAAAACGCCGAACGAAAAAAAAAGGATCCCGAGGTCTGAATGCAGCACGCAACGTTTCATTTCTATTAACAGGTTATTAATGATGACAAAATATAAATAAATAAATGGAAGAATTGGCCGACTATGTCAGGAGACACGATTTGTTCCGGATTGATGCTCTTCTAAAGGTTTTCCTTCCCTTCGTTTCTGTTCCATTTTTCCCAATCTCTCAGAATTAATTTCCTCATTAATCAAAGATATAAAATCAATTCCATTTTATAAATGATCAAATGGAAAAAAATATTTATAATAATGTTTCGGAGAAATTAGACGTCTCAAGCGGTTGCCTGAGTATGTCTGAGTTGAAAATTTCAGGACTGGATTAAGGGAGATGGTTGGGTTGACCAGGATCCTGCCTGACTAGAAGACACCAGAGTTTTCTAAAGGAAAAAAAGAGATCAAGTGAAAAATTTAATAAAAAAATATTGAAAGAGGGTGAAAAACAGGAAAATTGTCATTGTCCATTTATCTAAATATACGTGAAAAATAGATAACGAAGTAGCAATACTTTCCCACCTATTTTAGCAATCGCTAATGTCCTCTGGAAATATAAGATGGTCGCTCCACAACCCTATCGAGTATGCAAATCATGTCAAGTTGAATTTTATTATTATTTTAGTCGTTTAATTAATTTAATTTAAAATATTATATTGGCTACCAATTAATATAAATAAATAAGGGCGTAGTCTAAAGGACCTCAGATGCCAAAAAAGTAATAAAATGTAATTTGAAAAAAAAAATGTCCAAGGGATTAAATAAAATTTCAGTTTTCTCTCTATGACATGTTTATTGTTTTACCCAATTTTTTTTTTAGATCCGCTCCCATTCAACGGATTGTAATGAAAATCCAGGGCTGAAGATAAACGTCTTAATGATTATCACCGAGCTTGAAAAGATTTAGCCCAGGGAATGCTGAGAAAATCAGGGGGCGCAATAAATATTAGGGGGGCTTTTTTTACCGTCCCCCGAAGATAGATTCACTTCAAATTTTAACAGCTTGTTAGGCACTCGTAAGCTATAAAATTGTTAAGTTTCATTCCTTTCCGATGAATGGTTTCAGAGATATAAACCAAAATAAAAGTTACACACATACACATATTAAGATTTGTTTGCAATTTTACCTTTTGACTTGAAAGCTAAAGATATTTTTTTAAATTCATGATCATAATGCTTTCTCCTTACTGCGGGGAAGTGAAATTGTATTTTGTCGATCCCTGATATATTTGTGTTGATAAAAATTTGATGCAAAATGTTTAATTTCTTAAATAATTTTTCATCGTGATTGAGGAGTTTAAAATATTTCTTATAAGCCTATACAATTATATTAATAGGCAATGACGTCATTAAATTTGGTTTTCGTTTATTATATAATATTTAGTATTTTTCCATTTCATTTGTTAGCTGTAAATTTTAATTTTATTTGGCTCGTTCATTATCCTGTTTTTCAAAGGCATCCGAAAACGATGAGGCGGTCGTTTCTTTGATGCACCGAATTGCAGCCGATGCTGTACCTGTACATGTTTGTTAGGCATTTATGTTCCTCTCTGAATGTTTTTGTTCTTTGACGCCTTGCCTGCCGTCTCACCAAATATTAAATTACATATTTAATACAGAACAACTAGAACTTGTTTTTTTTTTTTTTTTTTAGAGAAAAAAATTTTAATTTTTTATAAATTTGTTTTCTCTGCTGAAGTCGATATTTTTTTTTAATCAAATTAAAAATATCGTAATTGAAAATATTTTTTTACTCTTCAGAAAATGTTAGCCCTGTACGTACACGGGTAGGCGAGCACGGGCTTAAAATACACACATAAAAAATTATTTTTTTATAACTTTGGCTTAATCGAGACATAAAATATTAACATCTGATTCACATCAATCATAAATAGATTTCGAAATACTATTTAACTTAAAATTTTTCTGAATGACTTTAAGCAGAAGATTCAAAAATATGGGAGGATTTATTGTTAAAAATGACGGGCTAGGTATGGATGGGTATTCAAAAATAATCATGGATAACGGACCAAAAATTTCTGCCCGTGCAGGGCAGCTCAAGTGTTGGTGTTATGTAATCCTGTAGGTAATATGGAAGTCAATTCAAAAATTATGGGAGCTCATAATTTTTTAGCCGATATATACGATATAGGTATAGATAAAAAGAGAGAGTGGAAGCTGGATTATTTGGATTATTGGGAATGGGTAATCAAAAATCCAGATAATCAAATATGTATAAATAAAAAAAAATAAAAAAATTTTAACAATAAACCCTCCTGGTTCGAAACATAAAAAAGTTGAGCTCCTCTTGTTCGGATTATTGAGGATCCGGATAATCGAATTTCTAATATCCCCTTCAAAATTAAATCGACAACCTGTATCTTGGGTTTGGTCTTAATCGATAATTAGAAGCCTATATGAAATCCGAAAAAAATAAATTTAATAATAGGTAAAATAATATGAAATTTGATGATTTTGAAATTCATATAGCTCTCCTATTTATCTATTAAAAAGAAACAAAAAATACAGGTTGTCCAATTATTTTTGAAGGGAGGTAGATCTAAAAATTGACTATAAAAATGAAAAGACCAATCTGGGGAGGGGGGAAGGCCTTACGCCCTTTCCTTATTTATATTTGACTCGTCCTTTGCTCTGAGCATTTGAGAAAGGGAGAGATATAATGAGAAGGGTATAGAAAGATAGAGAAGGGAGAGAGGTATGTAAATTAAAATAAATAAATATATATGAAATAGATATAACAAAAATATACTATACATATATATGCTCTAATTAATTTGAAATAATAAATAGACTTTGATTTTCTAATATGTATTTTTTTGTTGCAGGTAAGTTACTTCGAATATATACTATGGTGGTAAAAAACGTGGTGAGTCATTATTATTCGTCCTTACATAAAAATATTTTTCTATTTAAAAGTGAAGTATTTTTTGACACTTGTTGATTGTTGTCTCTTTCTCAACTTCACTTATTTATTCTAATAAAGAAAATACTAGCTTTCATTAAGGAGATGATAATAAATATATTTACTTTTTTTTTTAATAATAATCATCGACGGGCCGCGTTTCACCCCCTGAACCCCAAAGTTTTTGATTATTTATTTAATATAATATGTTAGGTTATTTATCCCGTTTTTAATTTAGTAATATATATATATTTAATGAATTTTCAGTCTTTTTTCAGTACAAAAAGTTATAATTTTCAACAAAACAAAAATTGGTTTTTAAAACTTTTTTACTAAATTTTATTATTTTATTAAATATATATAAAATTTAGTAATATATTTATTATTTAAAAGTTTCGATTGTGGTTCGATCCTGGAAACCTTTAAAATAATAAATATAATTGTTAAAAATTATAACTTTTTGTACTGAAAAAAGACTGAAAATTCATTAAATTGAAAATCCAAAGTACTCAATGTATCTTCTTTAAAATTCACCTTTTAATAATATTAAAGAAAAAATAAAATAAAATTTTTAATAATTTTTACCTATTAATAAATTCATTATTTTTCGACCTTGAATAGTTCCTCCGTAAGACATAGGACATTTTATTTTGATACGTTTAATAATAGATATATTTTCATAAATCCCAATCATATTTAAATAGAAAATAAAAGTTTCTGTGAAAATGTGCAAAATGTTAAGTAATTTTTCGCAAAAATAAAATATTTATTTATTATATATGCAATATTTTTTTCTTGACTCAAGGGAAGGCAATGCTAACAATTAGATGCTTAAAAACAAAAAAAAAAAACAAAAAACAAATTTTGAGATGTTTCGTATATATTTTATTTGCTCATCAAAATTGTTTAGTCATATAATGCCCAAAGGTGGTCGGAGTAGTTTTACATATATAAAATAATAATGTACATATGATATTCTTTGATGCTCTGTTGAATGATCAATCACACTTGTATAATGCGATATGAGACTTCACTTAAACATAACATCAAAGTATATCAAATGTACATTATTTTATTTATTATTATGTAAAACTACCTTTATGATTGAAGATGAGCAAATAAATTATGTACGAAACATCTAAAAAAATTTTTTTTCTAATTGCCACCATTGCCTTCCCCGATTTCTTTCACCATTCTATATTTTTATTAATTTTCTCAGGGAAGATAAACAAGTGCCTTCCTTGCCATGTTCATTTCATATTAAAAAAAAATTTTACTTTCAAAATACAATAATTTTATATATATTAAAAATTAAAAAATTAAAAAAATAGATTGATAAGAAGAATTCCAACTCAAACCTTTATTTTTTTTTTTTTTTATTTATTTGTTTATAGTCTTTTGGGCTCCTTCTTTCATTAGACATTCCAAGCATATATAATTATTTTGAGAAAATGTACAATTATCGTAAGCGATAGCACCCTTGCTCCTCCGGGGTTTTTAAAGTTGATCCCTAACTCTACAAATGTGCTTGAAAAAAAGTGCCCATCTAATAATATGTAGAGTTTTGGACTTAATGGAAGAGAGAATTATTCAATATGTCCTTCTTCTTTTTAATATTATTAGATTAATTTATATTTTTTTAAATGTTTAGTACCTATTTTCTGAATATTTTTTAAAGAAATCTTTATAATATATAAAATATATATGAAGAGAACGCAAGGGAATGGCAGCCATTATCTGATTGGCTGATTTGATGGCGCGCAAAGGAGATTTACACTTTTACAATTAAAAATAATTAATATTTAGATTAATCCACCTATATAGATGTAAAGAAATTTTCATAAACTTCCCAATGATATTAAAATTATAAAAAAGAATGTGGGAAAAAAAATTTATAATATTTTGTATTATATAATAAGTGATGTTAGACCAAAAATATGATGACGTCTATTGTTGCGCATAATATAAGGGGAGTTGGTTGCTCGAGGAATCAATAGACTGCATTTAATTTCAACTCTCCGTATAATATCGCAAGAATGTAAATACAATATCACTTACCGGAGTGAATGCAAACTCGCCCAGTGTTAACATTGAACAAACACATTTCAGCGCGTTTATGATGTTTATAATTTGCATAATTTAGCTTAGCTTTCGCCATGGCTTTTGGCTGATCGGAAAGGGATGGATTGAGCCGAATGGCCGTGTGTTGGTGTGAGTGCCCAACGGATTGCCACTCGGTGTATAAAACCGCCCTGTTTACTCTCCTTGTTTGAATTTCGGAGTACTTGCCGGCCACATTCATTCATTATATATATACGTACTTTGTTCAACAAGAAATTTGCGCGATGCGCAAAAATTTTCAATTCATCTTTAAAAAGATATTTTTTTAAGTATTCTTTTATATATATATATTTATAAAAATATCTTTTAAAGATGAATTGAAAATTGTGCGAATTTCTCGTTGATATATATATATATATATCCCAAATGTCACTCCAGATTTGTTATTTTGTAATGAAATTTTATATGTAAAGCCAGGTACTTTCATTTAATAATTCTCTTTAGAATTCGGAAAATTCGAGTTTAAATTGAATGGGTGGGGGCCGTAGTGTGACAAAAGCTCCGGTTTATTCCCAAAAGAGAAAAAATCGAAAAATTCTAAAAAAAAAGTACACACACACACACGAAACCCAATTTTTTTTTTAGACTCAGGGGACCTTAAAACATATTTCTATTGAAATCTAGATTTTTTTACGATCGCAATACTTTCTCACTATATATTACATATATATAGGTAAGAGAAAGAAAAATTTAATAAAATAAATTATTAAATTAAATAAATAAATCTTGGAACGTAGATTGAAAAAACTCTCTTTTAATACAATAGAAATCTTAACTTAAGTGAAATTTTTGAATTAATATTTTTAAATTTTAAAAAATATGTGAATTAGCAATTTAAGAAAAATTTTAAAGAAATTATTATATTATATAAAAAAAAAATAAAAATTGCGGGAAATAGTCCAAAAGTTGATACATGCACTTATGTAAAATTAAAGTGTGCTTGTTAAATACAAAAAATGGTATTTTCGGGAGGTCCGAACCGTCAAAAATAATAAAAATCTCGAGATCGAATTTTATACTACATATACGAGAAAGTAAAAATCGGAAAAATTGAATAATTTATATTTATAAAAAGAAGGGTTAAAAAATTATGGCCTCCTCGCGTCCGGATAATAAAGTTTCTTAATTTTATCAACTTGTGATAGAGATTCGTTGAAAAGTCAGTTTACTGATAATATTTAGAAATATTTCGAAAAAAATTCTCTTTGAGTATTTTTTATTAGTATCAGGCTAATGCAACTTTTATGCGAGTCGCTGACCAGATTTTCTTATTTAAAAAAAGTGAGAATGCACTTAAGCCGTGATTAAAGGATTTTTTCTTGAAATATAAATATTTTTTTAATTCTTAAGTTTCCCTTGAAATATGCAAACAATGTTTATTAAATGTTTGTTCTTAAGAAGTTGCGGATACCAAAACTATTGTGGTATAAATAAATATTAAGTTAATATGCAGAAAGACAAAGCTAAAGACAAATTAAAGGAAATTTTTCATTAGTCAGATGGTACTAACAACCTCTAACGCAATTCATTATAGTGAAATAATTTGTAGAAACTTCAGAATTTTTTTTTTTTTTAAATTGAGATTTAACTGTATACCTGAGTTGAATAGGATGCAGAGAATGGGATGAACTGGAGCACTAAAACCCACCAATTTCCAAGTTTTTATTTTTTTTTTTGGGTATGGCGCCGGAGTTTCTAGCCCCGAATCAAACAGATTAAAGATTTTACAGATAAATGGACTTGAGTTGATCAAATTGTTAGGTTTTTTTAGCCGCAGGCTCGGGCTCCAGCCTTCGCCGTTGACCCGAGTGAGTGAGTGAGTCACCCAAAGAACGAATGCACTCACGTCCTCCTTTGCCTTTTCCTTCTTTCTTTCTTTTCACTCACTTGACATCACATCCTTCTCGATAGACTTATTTGTAAACAAGACCAATCCCAATCTAAGAATCGAAAATCCTACAAATAATTCCGATGACAAATTTGTTAGTCATGTTTTTTTTTTTTTTTTTTTTTTTTTCCTCGCGACAAATTGCTTTTTCATTGATTTCGTCAACCGATGATTTGTCTGGTTAGATTTAAAATAAAATTGTTTGATCACTTTGACAATTATTTTTTTAAATTTTTCTCTAGATGTTTCGGTAACGAAACACAGGGGCTAAAATATTCCACAATCAACCTTGAGTTATATTTTTATATTAAAATATGATGCTTGAATAATTTTCAATATAAAGAAAACAATTAAATAAAAAATTCAATTTTTAAATTTCTATAAATGATTTTTCCTCGTTCTTACATATACTTTACCTGTCGCTCATCATTCAGAATCAGGTACTCCCTCCCCTTTTATTATTTTATATATAAATTTCCATGATCAACTGAATATCCTGAATCCGACATGTATGGGAAAAATGGGTAAAAATTACTTTTCAAAATATTCAAATATAATATTTGATAGGTTTTAAAGCAAGTGTACAGACTTCTTTTATTTCAATGATTTATCCATTGGCCAATTATTTAATTTATGACCTTATTACCCATATACTATTTTTATACAAATTAAATTGTTATAATTATTTTAATGGGATAGCCTGACGATTCATGTAAATGAAAAAACTCATTGTGGGGAGAATTTTAAAATGTGAATTCTCCCACACATAACCCACTAGTCCTGAAGAAGGAGACTTTGGTTCTCAGAAACATCGGCTGGTAAATAAAGGCCTCTCCACAAAGAATTGTTTCATTTACATATTATGATTATATTAATAAAATATTGTTATTTTTTTTTTTAATTATTAAGAAATTTCTTAATAAAATAAAATTTCTCCTTATCCTTTTAATATTATAATTCTATTTTTATATAAATTAAAATATTTTTCAACTAGGATATGAAAAAAAAATTTTTTTATGAATATATAAATTTAGTATTTTATAAATTAACTTTCAAGTGACATTTCAAAGTTTTAAATAATAGATGTTTGACATTTGTTTGTATTTTTATTTTAATATTATTTTTTCAAATGTCAGAATTTTTTTTTTATTAAATCCTTTTAATTAAAAATTTTAAATGAACTTTATACAATTATTTATATATATATGTTCTGGAAGGTTTCCGCGGTTGGTTGTATGTGGAATATTTTCCTGGATTGGTCCGCGTTGATTGTTGAGATTAACTCGACGTTTCGGCTCTCTTTTTGGAGCCATTTTCAAGAGTTTTGTG